>LR141046.1:0-13829 GCA_900659605.1 Tisbe holothuriae | reverse complement strand
TATAATTGTACACACTCTTTTAATATGATGGACAAATATTGAGAAATATAGAACGCCATCCGGCAACACACACACACACACTTGCAATTCCTTAGACATAAGCAAGATAGCATGGCTACTACAAAAATGTACTTACTAAAAATGTTTATTGTTGCAAGATTCTCCCTTTCAATGATGCCGTTTCGAAGGATTCAAACAGAATGAGGAGATTTAAAAAATACTAAGTCCAATGTTTGGTGAATAATGTACTTTTCTACATATATTGAGTAACAATGCAAAGTATGCAGGTGTCATTGAACAATGTTACATAACTGACCTTTGTTTCGTACTTTTTTTCGGTGTATTTTTTTCCGATTAACCCATGTTTCCTCACATAACTGGCCAAGAGGTCTTATTTTATTTTATTCGCGCTCTTGTTCTTATTTCCCCTCCAGAGAAACTAACTCTGCTTCCAAGGAAAAGTAGGAGCGCAAGTAAATTAAGAGGCCGGAAATAAAAAATAAATTAACTTTGCTTTCTGCAATCGCACCTGATGTACATAACATTGGTTTAACCATATACGTGGTAACGTCAGAAACTGTCATAAAGTTGTGTTAATAAGACTAGCCCTTTTTGTCATTGGTGTAAACTATTATGGGGAATAATATAAAAAAAGCAAAGGTGCAAAATTTAGGTACAGTTCAGCAAAAAATTAAATATATCATAATAATATAAAATTATCCTCCTAGTTTCATATATTTCCACTATATACCATTGCATTGATACATAATGGATTATTATTTCAAAATATTTACCCACCTAAAGACACTCAACTATTTCCAAGAACCCTTTTTTGCAGCCCCCGCTTTCAAGAATTTGAAACCCCTTTTTTTGCACGAAAATATGCGTTGATAGAATTGAATGAATCTGTCAAGAGCATTCAGTGCGCGCGGTTCCCAGGAAACTTGGCATTTTGTAAATATAAGAGAGATACTGGAGGGGATTCGAAGCTGTATTAGTAGCAGTTGTACAGAAGACCCGAGTCAAACTATAAAACACTTGTTAATATACTCTAAAGTACTTCCTTAGCACTGGTTTCAGCCAACGAGAAAAGAGCATTTTAGCATAAGTCAAGGAATTCTTCCTTGCTTAAGTACTTTCTTCGGCTCAAAGGTCCTTGATGTTTAATTTAATATTGTTTATTGCTCATTAGAACATATTTTTAAAAAGTTCCAAAAAAGTCTAGGCTAATTAAATATAAATATGTAACACATGCACATATGCATACACATTGCAATACAAAATTTTGACAGGTTAACTCCTACACTTAAGACTTGCTTCAGACACTAATAACGGCACTATCTTCCTTCTAGTCCTCCTTTAGGAACGGGTGCCTCAACATCTCCTCGGAAGACATTCTCGACTCCAGTTCCGGCGTGAGGGTCCTCTCAAGGAAGTCTCTGAACTCCTCCGAAGAAGGGAGCCTGGGGTAGTCGGCCTCTCTGATACGCGTCACTAACTCGTTATGATCCTCATCGTCAGGCGGGGGGATGAAGGGGAGACGGCGATGGACCCTGATACAGTAAACCAATATGAATAATTAATACCTAATATATGTAATAAGTAACCATTACATTTCATAGGCGACGACTCCCAGAGACCAGACATCCGCCTTTTCCGAGTATCCCTGGTTGTTCCAGACCTCCGGGGCGACGAACGGAGGCGTGCCCGCATAGCGGATCATGTTCTCGCTGGACCGAGCGAGGCCAAAGTCGATGACGTACGCGGTGGAGGAATCGGCTGAAAGGAGGACATATAGGGGCTGTTAAGGAGGCCCTTTATAACCATTTTAAGCATACCTTTGAACATGATGTTCCCTGGCTTCACGTCCCTGTGCGTGAACCCGTCCCTGTGGATCGCGGAGAGGACCTTGGCCACATCTCTGGTGATGGACGCCACCTCGGTCTCGCTCAGCCCAGGGCCGTACTTGAGGGTCGTGTGGAGGTCGTGGTCCATCCTGAGGTCACAAACAACAGTAATTAATTAGTTAATTGACCCGAAATACCACTCATACTTTTCCATGACCATCCAAACACTCCCGGATTTGACGTAGATGGCCGCGAGCTTCGGCACGTGGTCCGGCATGAGCTGGTGGGCCCGGTCGTGGAACTTGAGCTCCCTGATGACCTCGTCCCGTGCGGCCTGCTTCTTCACCACGAACTGGACGCCGTCGTCGCGCCGGGTGGCGATGAACACGAAGCCGAACCCGCCGTGGTCGACCGCCGGGTCCGGGATGACGTAGTCACGGTGAGGCAGGCGGGAGTAGAAGACTGAAAAGAAACCACTGTGTGTCTATGGCAATCAAGAGGCACAGTGGACTCGGTCTTACCTGGGACGGACAGTCTGGTGCTCTCCAAGCTATGGACCATACCGCGCAGCTCCTGCGGCATCGACTTGCACACGGTGCAGGCGCACGTGCGCGTCGTGTTGCAGGCGGAGGAGCGGCGTTGGAGGGTGGACATGGCGCCGGTGGGGTGGGAGGGGGTCGGGGAGACTGTGAAGGAGACCTAGAAAGGAGGAGCTCGGAGGATGGGGCGGATTCGGAGGGATTCGGAAGCCAGCGGAGAGGAACGACAGTAGAAGCCACTAGAAGCCAAAAGGGCACCGATTTATTCGATTAAAGAACAAGAAGAAAAAAAACTGTGCTGAGCCATTGAGCCCACACAGGGCCACACTGTACCTGGCTGGTGCTGCTGAGTCTTGTGACTCAGTAAGTTGAACTAATTTTTTTCTGAGCGACTCTAGGGACGATGAAAAATTAATCTGTCACATCGGTACATTGAGATACTATAATACTATTATAGTATCTCAATGCATCGGTAACATGTGTGCCGAACGCTATCTACTATTCGCGCGCCATGTACTGGCCGCCAGATTGTAATTTGCTCCGAAAGAAGTAAAAAAATGCGGGCCGGCGAGCAAATTTGCTCCGCGCGCCCGATTTTCCCTTCACAAGAGCAAATTACATTCTGGCGGCCAGTAGATGGCGCGCGAATAGTCGATAGCGTTCGTGTGCCCCACAACAATAGTCGACCACATGGAAAAAAGTAACTTTTCAGGAGAGCAAAAAGAAGCAAAATCGGTAGTCATTTATGAACGTTTTGGGCTCCACAGAGCCATTTATAAGGATTACTGGTACCAAAACTGTTTACATACATTCTTGAACACCCTCTTTAATGGTGTAATACCTGAGAAATTGATTTTGACCAGTAGTTAAGCTGTTATAAGCCATGTGTTTCTCTTTCGTTGGGTGCCCCTATTTAAAAACTCCCTCCAACCAACGGAAGAGAAACACATGGAATTTTTAAATCACATTTTTGGAGCTTTTATGAGTGGTAACTAATTAATATATGCTTATTATGCCCAAATCAACCATAAAATGTTCAAAATAAGTGTTACAATTGCTCAAAATATCACCCTGAAGTTTGCCGATGTGGCTCTCTTTCGTTGGTTGGGCTCGATTTTTAGAGGGGGGTTCCCAAAGGAAAAGAAACACGCGGTTTATAACCTCCAAATCTCAGGAACCATACATGCTAGAAACCTGCACAAGGTACCAAAAGAAGCAGAATTTCATACTCTATACAGGAAACAAACATTATTTTTGGGACATAATTCCATGTGGTCGACTTTCTTTGGGGGGATGTACAGTAACAGTTAACAATGATCGATTACATATTATTGTCGGTAATTAGAAAAGCAGGGTTGCTAGTATATAGTATGAGTCAAAAATTCAAAATGGACCCAAATTAGCATATCTGGGATCTGACCAAAATAATATATTTGGGACATCAATGTACAATAGCATAGAGTAGTAATGCGGCGTCCCAATATTCCCACTCATAGTACAATAGTACTGACATGATGTTGTCTAGCTAGCACTAGTTTGTCTACACAAAGCATTAGTGCTTGGATTCCTTGGATGATACATGAAAACAGGGGAGGGAGAGAGGATCGATCCCCTGTCGATTTTTTTACATCCTGGAATCTTCGATTTTTTATTTTAAGAGTAGAAAGTAAGGATGTTAGTGCTACCTGCTACGCCACTACAATAAACTATAACCTAAACACAAAACATGATCTTAACAAACTAAAATTGATATTACACTTTTCAGACGGACAGAAAGAAGGATTTGAAGGTCACTCTATTCAGACTTTCTCATAGAGAGGCAAACACATTAATTCCTTTATCTCTTGCAATTAGATAAATTCTGCTGACTGTCTCCCTGCTTCGATTCATTCTCTTGATTAGGGCCAATTAATGATCGAGGTAGACTCACTTTCCAGAGATCCATTTGCTTATCTCAGATCTCTATGACATTCTGTAAATTTTTAAGCACTTTTTGCATATAATTTGCCCATTACTTTCTGTGTTGCTCCTTCATGGTAAATTTAAACTTAATCCAGCCATATCACAGGTCAAAGAGAAATATGTGAATTGGATTTGGATGGTGGCCAAATTGATTAGATTGTGAAATCATATTTGAGGGTTAAATGAAAATACCAAGATAAAAAAGCAGTATGTTGCACAATGCAAAAAAATAGCTTTTGAAACCTTTCCCGGAATGCCAATCATGTTTCCAGACCTTAATAAGTCAATTTGAAGTTTTTACTTTTTCCACTTGCACTCCCTGTTCATTTTAAGCTTCTGACAACAAAATAAACAAATGACCAATTTTCGCCCCACTTCTCCTTTCGTCCTTTGGCCCCTTGGGATTCCAAAGCCGTATGGCAGAGCAGCATAAGAAGCTTCGATGAAGTTTACTGAAGGAGTCGGCTTTTCAGGGTCGCATCCTAAGTCTGCTCAGTGTCGTCTCAAGAAGATTGAGGAGAGAGAGAGAGAGAGAGAGAAAGAGAAAGAAAGAGAGAGAAGGAGAGAGAGAGAGAAAGCAATTGGCGGTTTTGTCAAAACGGTCTCGTCATGTTCCTGGTTGTGCCAAGGAAGAATAACAACATTTTATCCCTTTATATTTGGAAAAATCAAGGGTATGTAGTTCTAGACTGCTTGGGGAAAATGCCTCTCAAGAAGAAATGCATGGGTATTGATGCTAAGAGAGGAGAATAAGACACCCATATAACTTACACATCCTTGAAAACACATTTGTGAAAGAGATTTTTTTTTCTTGATTGACACCAAAACATTGAAGATCAAGAAGAAGAAAAAGAAAAGAAACCTTTAGAGATGTATTATTCTCCTTCATCTTTTGAACCACCAGAAGTTTCTCACATTTGGCTGAGGTGTCAACGTCACCGAGGCGCAGTCATGCAAAATGATTGGCCGACTTCTACAACATTTTGTGACGAACTAACAAACTCTTCACTGCATTCTCAACGTGGATGGATATGTGTTCTAGAACCTCGGCAATGTTCTTTTTGCCCCATTGAGTTGTTCAATATTCCATTTTTGGCAATTGCAACGGAGAAAATTACTTTTTCAATTGGAAAAGTTAAATGTTTTCTCGTTACCAAAGTTCAAGTGAAAGTTGTAGAATGAGAACTGAGAATGCGACAAACATAGATTTGTTTCCGCATTTTGAATTCCCTTCGAAAATGTATACTGTAAGTGTTGAAACGATTCAAGTTTTATACATGTAGAAACCTAGATTAATCAATAATGGTTCGAATGTACATTACATGTATACAGTGAACTCGTACAATTAACATTACTCAATGCAAGATGATTACTTAATGCAAGATGATTACTCAAGAAATTAATGTGGGGGAGTATTTCATACACTCGTATATCATTACGAGAAGAATACACCGGACATTGTAATCCCAAATTTGTAATACAATGGCGTATTTAAACCGCCCAAGATATTGAATGAACTGAACTGGGAAAGACGGCACAATAAATCTTGCCGATGCCACTTCCAGCAGAAAAAAATCGGATAAAACCCTCTTTGTAAAAGAGATAAAGAGACATTTTGTACAAAGAGAGTGCCTCAAATTTTATCTTTTGTCGATCTAAAAATCGAATCCTTTCTCCTCAAAATCCTCTTTGCAGGCAGTTGCCAAGAAAATCTCCCGTTCGAATTTGCGGCATCTTTGTTTAGCTATGATTGTCCTCCTCCTCCTTTGAACGACTCTTCCTTTAGTGGTTATCAGAGGGACAAATACTTCATTTCCTCGGTTGTCCTGTGCCAAGACCATTTGCCCTTTTTCCACTGGAGCTTGGATCGAGGAGAGCGAGAGCTGAATGGGGCGTAAAAATGGGACCTCTAAAAGTGGGGAAAGGGTGTCTTCAAAATCGAAAGATTCCTACTTAGTTTTGCAGACAGGCGTCTGGGAATTGTTTAGAAGTTACAGAGTACAGACGGTCATCCCTACGGACAGTACACTTGCGCCGTTTGATCCTTTGATCATAACTTCGCTTTACATAATATTTCATTATCTTCCACTGTACTGCTTAAATTTATATGTATTGAAAACCGATCATCTTCCAACTACTAAAATAGACATCTCTGTCGATCGTCAAATCCCTAAACTTGGAATCTCCAAAGTACGACATGTAGAGCGTTTTATGGCGTATAGCTTCTGAGGAGGGTCGTGCGACTTTTAAAGGCCCTTCTCTCTCCGACAATTTGCAATCGACATCTTCTTCTATCCGAAATCGCTCTTCCCGATCGAAACATTTCTTCAGATTTGCAATAGTTGAGCTTTGGAAAAGCAGTTTCGAAAAATAAATTCACGACGGCGCGACTAACATGTAGCTTGAAAACATCCCCGATGAACCTCAAAGTTTCAAGGTTATTCGCTTCATTCTGTGTCACTATGCAACAATCTTTCCTTCAGCTTCCAAGGCACTACCATTGCTTAGCGGATCGACGTCCGTGTACAGCGTGTACCATAAAATAGAACACGAAAAATACCTTTATTTTTCAAACATTGTAAAGAAATTGCCGAAAAATATCGCACCTTCAGTTGTGTTTTTCGTTTCCGATCCTGGTGGTTTTATCCAAACTCACTCAGAAAGAAAATAACTGAGGTAAAACTCTCCCAGAAGAGAAAAAGCCTTTTGCGGAAAACATTGAAGAAAAAAACCGTTTTACTCTTCTTATTCTTCTCTTCCTCCGGGGGAAATAAAGCTCGGAATAAATGCCTTTGAAACATTCTCCTCTTGATTCACTTATGACAACAACAACTCAAAGTTGTTGCTGCAAACTTTTTGGGCATCATCATAAAGAAAAAGGAAGAAGAAGGTAGTTCAGGGACATTGTGAGTGTGCAAAAATTACGACAATGACTTGTAGGTTCAGCATATTAAGGCTTATTCCGCTACCATACGTGTATAAAAGCCTATTTTATGGCCCATTACACTCCAGGAGTGAGTTCATTTGATTTTCTACCGCAAACGTCGATCGAGTGGGAGTGTTTGAAAAGGTAGAATATGTACTTAATTGGCGCAAACCACGCTTTTACGACACTTTATCTGGGCCGGAAACTCATCGCGGTTTTCGTTCTCTCTCTCTAACTCGTTCTCTCTCTCAACGAGAAAGCCGCGCTTACGTCTCGGAAACATGGAATGAAGAGAATCTGTGTGACCTAGAGAAGCATCAGCAGTCGCTCGCTGCACTCCGAACCTGGAGGAAAAGGACAAACGATATTAGAAGAGGAGAATATTATTGTATTTGTGACATAAAACATCCAATTGGATATCACTCTGTCATGTTTGTTGTTAGAAGAAGGAAAAGAAGTGAGAAGGAGGAGCAGGAGTGTTTGTCACATCATGAAGAGAGCAGTAGAGACTAATTTGTGTGCACTGCTGTCGAGTCTCTTATTATTACATTAAGACCTATTCCTGTTCTTCTCCTTCTTCGTTTTTTGATAGAGAAAAGTTTGCACTGCGTCAATCTGTCGGAAGAGAAGAGACACCTCCGAGCTCCTCCTCCGAGCTCCTCCTCCGAGTGTGTGACACTGTCAGTCCGTCAAAGCTACTCGATCTGGACAGTGGTAACAAAATGGGCGTCAAAAACCGACGTGAGTCTCAAGGGAATAATGTGTCGTTGCGGATTTTACGCATGGGTGCAGCAGCAGCTCCTGTCAAGTTTTAAGTGAAGACAATGAAGGTAAACATGCTTCGTGCTCAATGGACGGAATAAGGAGACGGGGCAGACAGATAGCTAACCCTACAATTGATGTCCATTTGTCTTGATCGACACCTTCTTTCAATCGCTCATCGTTAAAGAAGAAGAAGAAATACTCTCAGACTGCTGATGGTTTCCATTAATATTAAATCAGATGAAAACAAGCCGAGAACAGATTAAATATATGGGATAAAATGCTTTCCATAGATATTGAAGAGCTCTGTTGCGTTAGCACGACATCGATTTGAACCTCTGACCTAATCGTGAACAATGCCTGAAGATTACTCGGCGGATTACGTCGAGCTCAAGGACTATTATTACTACAACCCCTACGATGGCGACAACTACACGATGGCAGAGGTGTCGAACGGGACCTTTATTGACGGGAACGGGTCTATAGTGTGCGTCAACGCCACAGAGTGCACGCCCGTTGATGACGTTGACGTGAAGCACATTCCCCTGCTCATCCTGCTGCTCTCGTTCTGCGTGGCCACAGTGGGAGGCAACTGCCTGGTGATAATCGCAGTGCTGAGGGAGAGCAGCCTGCACACAGCCACAAACTACTTCATCACCAGCCTGGCAGTGGCAGACTGTCTGGTCGGACTGGTCGTCATGCCGTTCTCGGCCGCCATGGAGGCCATGGACAACAGGTGGGTGTTCGGCCCCGACTGGTGCGACATCTGGCACTCGCTCGACGTGCTCGCGTCCCCCGCTTCCATACTCAACCTGTGCGTCATCAGCCTGGACCGCTACTGGGCCATCCACAACCCGATGAGCTACCCGTTCAAGATGACGGACACCAAGGCGGCCCTGCTCATCCTCATGGTGTGGCTGTGCAGCTCAGCAATCTCGTTCCCGGCAATCGCGTGGTGGCGCGCGACGGCGCCTGGCCCGCCCAAGGAGCTTGAATGCCCCTTCACCGAGGACACCGGCTACCTCATCTTCTCCTCCATCGTGTCCTTCTACGGCCCGCTCACGGTCATGGTCTTCACGTACCTGAGGGTGTACCAGATGGCGCTGGCGCACAAGAGGAGCATCGCCAAGGGCGGCAAGACCATCGGGGGCGGGCTGGAGATCAGGCTCAACCGGAGTGGAGGGCACAGCAACGGCGGTGGAGCGACCGCCAATGGCGCCACCATGGCCGCGCTCGTGGTCAGCACCGGCGCCGGGCTCAAGACCAACAGCAGCATGTCCCTCCCCAAGCGCCTGGGCAAGTTTGCCAAGGAGACGAAGGCCGCCAAGACGCTCGGCATCGTGATGGGCGTGTTCCTCTGCTGCTGGCTGCCCTTCTTCATCACCAACATCGTCTCGGGCATGTGCGGCAGCTGCATCAGCCCGCTCACCTTCTCCGTCGTCAACTGGCTCGGCTGGATCAACTCGGGGATGAACCCCGTCATCTACGCTTGCTTCAGCAAGGACTTTAAAAGGTAGGAATAACAATAATGTCGACGGTCGCCTCCGGGGTCCACGTTGGAGAAAAAAGTTTTGGGGTTAAAAGGCGCTCTTTTTCGGAGGGTCGCACAACTCGTATAGAAGAGAAGAAACGTTGCTTTTCAATTTTTCTTTTGAAAAGAAGAGAAACTTGCTGGTTCATTTTTTTCCTTACATAGACTCTTACTGAAGTTTTCAAAAGGGAATTGAAAGTTATATTGGAAAATATGGGAAAACTTTTGCCCTAAAATATAATTGTCTCTTATGTCCAAATTAAGGACCGAATATCGTTCCTTCTTGGCAAATCTCGCCTATTTTATCCCCCTTTTCCTCTTTCTTCTTGTCCCTCTGTGTTCACAAAGCCGAATAATCGTATTCCACCAGCCGGCATGAATACACTTGAGCACAGGCGGACAAAAACTGGACTGGGCTACAACCCATTTAATGTATATGTATACACAGACATTGTACACACACACACAATGTAATGGGATGCTGATAAATTATCCATAAATCTGGCTAAACCTCTTCCGCCGCAGTTACTTTTTCTTCTTCTTCCTCGTCGTCTTCGTTTTTTATATACTCTTATTTACTTGTAGCAGCTCCATATTACACGCATATAAACCAGAGCCATGATAGGAATGTGTTTAGAATCTTAGTCACAAGTGGAAGGGTTGCCTCTTAGTATAATTAACCAGTAAAATACACTTTGATAATTTTTAAGAAAACATATTTATTATAAAAACATAATGGCATCCCTATGAAGGGCTGCATACTGCATATGGGCGTCTATAACATGTTCGTACTCCGCCCAACAACTCTTCTTCCGGTCGTTGAGTGAACAAAGAAACTTTCATTTTTATCCTTTCTTCTTCTTTATATTTAAAGGGGGATCCAATGCATGCCTAATGAGAGTGGAAGTTCCTCTGGAGGGGCCAAGATAGCAGAGAGAGAGTCCTTCAAAAATGCCGAGAAAGAAGGAAAAAGCATTTCCTTTTCCGAGTTTTATTTTTATAGCTAATGATAGGAAGGTGTAAAAAAGGACCTTGAAAAAAAGTGAGTGCAGTACTATTTAGTTACAGTTTCTTTACTGTAGGCCGGATAAATTGGTATACCGCACCAGCTGCCCCGGGACGGACTTTTGCTATAAAGAGAGCTCCGCGATAAGTTTACAAGAGGCTCATTTTCCCCCTTTCTTTCTTTGTCGTTCTGTAAAAGTAGGAAAGTAGGAAGTCCACTTTTCACTCGTTTGGCCTGCTCTATCTTTTCGTCATATCTACAGAACGCCAGTGTGAGAAACGATAAAAGAAGAAGAAGTGTTATTTTCCTCCTCACGTTTTAAAGCAGCTTTCCGTGTCGTTGGTCGTAGACCTATATGTCACGTATTCCTCGGCATGTTTTGGACTGTCGCTGGGAGAATGGGTACGTGCACGTGTCACAAGCCGTCACAGGACTTCCTTGTACTTTACAGAGACAATTTTTCATGGTCATAATTGCCATGGAAGTACAATGCTTGTCTTATTAAATTTAAAGTTTTGCTAAATTTTGCGGTTTTCTAAGAATTGTCTTGTTGCCCCTCTTCCGTTGTTCCAAGAACGATGCAACTTTGCACAAGACCCCATCAAGTGTGTTGACAGCATAGCATGGCGGCGAATAATGGTATTAGACCGCGACGCTCAAAAAAATGAGAATACAGCGGGGAGATTATTTAGCGAAATTGTCTTTCGTCAAGCAGGACTACAAGAAGAATATGTAATTACAGTTCATGAAGCTCTCTTATTTCCGGAATCCTTTTTGAAGGTCGTAAAAGTTTCATTTCACGCTCGATCCCGAAAAAGCGTGAACAAAAAGTGACATTTTTTGTGGTCTCCTTCGTCTCTGTAAAGGCAGCCGATGCAACTGTCGAACGAAGAAGATGAATGGGTTGCAATTACAAGGTCTGGAAATCAAGGTCAGTGTGTTCGATTGAACTGGAACAGGAAAAGAAACTAAGATGTACGTATTTATGAAAAACTTACATCCGTGTTATGTTATACCTTAGAATTTTATGGTATAACATAACACGTATGTAAGTTTTTCCTAGCGTCCTAGGCTTGTATATAGTCAAGAATATAGGTACTTTCAATTATGAAAGAAGAAGCTAATCGTAATTATCATACCACAAGAACTTCTTGCCTCCAGGAAAACAAAACAAAACAGAGCAGTATTTATGAATGGCCTTTCTGATAAAACTCGCATGCGTCTACATGTATCTCGTCATCATGCGATGCTGTCCTGGAGCCCTTTTCACAGACAAAAGGTGGCTAACAAACATTCATCAATCGATGCCTGAAAGTGACTTTATCCCGCTCGTTAGTATGATGCAACGAAGAAGACCCCGTTAGCTGCGTACACAACGCTTCGTTACACAGACAAGGAGCAATGGATTACTTTTATGATATTATAACGTTGTTCGTGTGCTCAGAATCAGACATTCGGCTGCAAGCGGTGCTCGGTGTCTAAAAAGTTTCCCTAATCATATTGGACGCGCGCGCGGTAGGAATGAAGGCATTTAACTAATCCGACCTATGAATGAGACCTTCACCGCGCTGTGTTGATGTTTGTTTGTCTGTCCCAAGGAGGAGATGAGCTTGTAAGTTGGATTGTCTGTCCGTCTGTGGGTTAGAGTTTGTGAATGCTTATTGGGCGGCTATAAGCAGGGAGGAAGAAAAAGTAATTAGCTACAGCTCTTCAGTCTTGGGAGGAGAAGATTCTGAGACCTGCTTAGCTGTGGCTTTGGCAGCTAGACCCCAAACATACTATTAGTTACTATCAGGAACTTGGGAGACCCCAACTTTTTTTCTCTTTCTGACGGAAATCCTTAGCACGTCTCTTAAGTTGAAGAGTAACGAGTGCTGCTCTAGCTCTCATTATGTGCATCATGCCCACTTAAGTGAATGCAGTTGCACTGTTGCAGAAACATTGGCGCTGTCTAAATAAACGTATTATGAGTTTATGACCATCATTGCATTTGTACTGTCTTTGCAGACTGAAGGAGTAGGGGGAGAGAGAGAGAGAGAGAGAGAGAGAGGGAATTAACCGTTTTCGTTGCTGTCCGTCTTAAAAATTGTAACTTTTTTTCTTCGTTC
This sequence comes from Tisbe holothuriae, assembly GCA_900659605.1. NCBI lineage: Eukaryota > Metazoa > Arthropoda > Copepoda > Harpacticoida > Tisbidae > Tisbe > Tisbe holothuriae. Next base: position 1,148 of record LR141046.1, on the reverse strand, counting down.
TGTTCCCCTTCGGCATCGCATCCGCTTATAAATAAAACAAAATTATTTTATCACATTTATAAGCCTCTTTTAGAGAAGAAATTAAGCCGCTGGACAATACGACGCGACGAAAGGGGTTTCTAGGCAATCCTTTTACATGAGATACGTAATATTGCTGTACCGCTCCCGCCGGTCGAGCATAAGGTGATTAAAATGGAGAGCGAATATTAACTTGTGACTGTCGTCGATGGAGGGACAGACTAGTCTACTTTGTTTTACTTATGGATCCTGAGTCTAATCACTTATAATTAAATCAGCTCCACGCAAATTTGATGTACATTATCCGTCATACAATCATGAAATAATTGCCAACTTCCTTCCTGCCTTTAATGTACTTACTTATAAAATATCAATTATTAGTTGGTTCCTTTTCTAGTGTCATTGTGACTTTACTCCCAACGGAAAACATATTGTGCCCAAAATATACGACCATACATGTACGTTAAACTTGTACATTATTATAGAATGGAATGAATGCAATTACATTGTATGCGATGAAAAGTACGACAGTAATAATAAGAACCCCTTTTTCATTCCTTTCAAATAAAATGGACAGAATACTACTCATAAGGATGGTAGTAACTGTTGTAGCAGCCTAATTAATTGTGTACTCAAAAGCGTACCTTTGATAACAAAAATGCGCAGAGGATTTTTCTTTAGAAGTTCACCTAACTGAAAGAATACAGGAGGGCTTTTTACGCAACACATGTGCAAAAATAAAATTCCGGTTTACTTGCTAATAAATACATATTACATCCGTGACAATGCCGTCAAAACGCTACTATGCAAAAAGAAAAAGTACATTGTTCTCTCTTTTTGTCGACATATTTGACCTTTTAGAAGGTTGTGTGCGTAAATTAAACAAACGATAGCCTACCCAACGAAATTCATCAGCAATGAAGTAAGGTCGCGGGAAAGAAAATGATTGATTGTACACTTTTTATCCTTTTTGTTTCGTTGTGAATTTATTATCAATACTCTGAAGGGACATGTTACAGTATTCCCTCGAACAAGCTCCAACTCGATATGAGAAAAAAACGGGTCATGCGTCATTGGAAACCAAAACGATCAACATTCATGGTCGTAAGGGATTCCAAATCTTGTATTCA
>LR141044.1:0-13835 GCA_900659605.1 Tisbe holothuriae | reverse complement strand
CACTAACAGCCATTAGAAGTCTGACTAATTTTTGCAAACCAATAGGCATTGGTCCAAAAGCAATGTCCAGCAGTCAAGAATCAATTTTTCACTGCTGTCTATTGGTTTCCTATTGTCGTGTGTCTCAATGGAGTGTGTTCATTGCTCAAAAATCGATTTTTGACCGCTAAACAGCGGTGAAAAATCGATGAGACACCGCTGTACATTGCCTCTCTATGCCGTGTGTTCCGGGCTTAAGTCAGCTTGCTAGTCAGCTAGCAGATAAAAATACAAAAATACGGTGAGCCACTGAGCTAGAGGATCCTCCTGAAGTTGTGGCTGTTGTGCTCATAATCCATCACCTAGCAGGGTTGCCAGATTATTTTTGACGTTTACGGCCAAATTTGACTATTTTTGCGGCCCGAAAAAGCCATTTACGGCCCGCTTACAGCCCCAAATTGGCTTTTACGGCCCAAAAAATTGCCAAAATATGGCGTTTTTAGCCTTTAATTACACTTATTTCGGACATGTTTTTGAAATATATACTCTTGACTGCCGATGAACACCTTTAAATATTTATTTTTTCTTAAATTTTTATATAAAAATTGTAAATCTTTTCAATTACAGCTTTACAAGAAGCTCAAAACTCTCCAAAGGAGCTTTACGGCCAATTTTACTATATAGACGCAACTAGTTTTGCGATTTTTGCCCTTTGTGCCAGTTTGCGGCCCGAAATCCCATTCTGCGGCCCTGCGGCCCAAGATCGCAATTTTTGCCCAATTGGGCAAAATTTTGCCCCATCTGGCAACCCTGTCACCTAGTCTCCGAGTTAAAGTACTATTCTTCAGCGTGAAGTTCCTTTGAGCGAACGAATAATGTGAGTAACATTCCATCTTGCCTCTTGTTAAGTAATATTTTAACAAGTTTATTATCGAATCTTACGTTAAGTATCCTTAATGAATAGCTGTGCCTGCCACGGAACCTCTCCCTCATACGCATCCGTGCCGTAGACGACTCTGCCCTTCTTGACCCCTCGCTTGTCTCGGCCGCCGGAATACGAGCTGTTGTCACTCTTATAAAGGAGATTTGCTTCTAGGACGTTTACGGGATCCGCAATCTGGGAGAGAACCTGGGACAGAAAAGGAAATTAAAACATGCGAATGAACTTCTTTGCGTGGCCGTTTTTTGTAAAATTCTTCTAGTAGATGATGACTCCGTTAAGTGGAACTTTAGTTTGCGAAATCGAGACTCGTGAGAGTCGTGAGAGTCGTGAGAGTCGCCATTGAAAAAAAATATATAGGGCAACCTTATCCCATTGAAATCATTTTTGATTTCATGACACTAGATGGTGCCATGAAACATGAGAGGCAATCTCATGTCTTCTAATATAGCTCTCTTTTGAACTGCCTTTGAGTTTTTCTAATATATGTGCAAATAACATTTTGTGTAATGACAGCTCTAAAAGTTTAAGGGCTTCAGCTGCTTTTGAATTTTTATTATAAGATTTTATGTCCTTTTTGACAGTTTGAGAATAAATTTGAGAGAGGCGTTACCACTAGGGCCATCTAGGGACAACTATAATCTATAATAACTAAACAAAATGGTACAACAAGGTTCCCCCATACTTAAAGGGGCCCAGCACGCATGTTCATGAATTCACTCTGGGTCCGTGATTTAACATTCATTACTCATTAGCGACAGCCTATTGACATCTTGAACCTTTACCTTTATAAGCATCGTTTTACTCACTTCTTTAATCTCCTTGACTCTTGTATGCACAGGAATGAACGGATTTGAGGATTCCTTAAAAGGCAACTCATCTCTATTCACCTGGCGGCCGCACGTATAGACTGGGTCAGTGAAAAGGGCGTTGATTTCGGAAAGCTGAAAGGAGTAGATCTTATATATTTTTATTTTACAAATGGCTTCCCGAGGAAAATGTTATGGATTGCAAGGCTCAGGTTAGAGAAAGTCAACTTGTTATAAAAAATATAAAAGAGATATTGTCGTGTCAAATCGTTATTTCACTAACTGTTTCCTTAACGTTTCCGTTGTTCTTGACACTGCAAGTCACGTCCATCAAATCCTTGTTCCATTTCTCTTCAGTGGTAGATATCTCAGCAATTGGAAACTGCCTTGGAAGATGGAGAATCACTGTCCTGAAGATTGAAATGAGAACGATTAGGACATCCTGTAATAACACATTTCCAGATATTCTTTAAACAGTAAAGCGTATAAATGAGCCAATATCATTTTGTAGTATAGCACTGCTAGTCATACTACGCGATGAAGATAAAGAACGTAAGTGGTGCATTCTATCACAACAATTCTAGGCATTTTCTAGCAGAGTCCCATTATTAAAAAGCCCAAAGCAATTCCTTAACGCCAAGGGTACTTAACGCTAAGGAGTTGCTTCACATTCATTTCAGCCAATCAGGAGGCAGCCAGCATTCGGCTAGAGGAGTCGCTAAGTATCTGAAGCCGGTTTCAGTTCTCCCTGATATCGCTGAAATCTGATTTCAATCGTGTTTGAAATCGTTTTTGTGTAGTAATTTTCAATCTCGATATCGGATTTCGCAAAATCCGGGAGAACGGAAACCGCCTTCTGGTTTCAACTTTTTAGTAATCTGACTCAGCTCCTCTCACCCAATAGTCCTGCCAGTCCAGCTTCGCCTCAGTTCGTCCCACCCCGTGACTCGTGAGCCTTGCACTGGATATCCACCTGGGGGAGGCCAAGGGGGCTCCGATTCACCTTCGGATAGATCTTCACACTGGATCTAAAATGGAATAATACTCGTACGTAAATTTGAATCAATGTTGCTGCACTCAGAAAGGCTTAATACACAGGGGTCATTGGACATAATCTGTAAAGTGTGTAACCGAAGTTTCTCGTTGTGACTTGTGAGTAAGGAATACTTATTTTACTTAAGGAAAATCTTTAAGTAGCAGGCAGTTACCGTCTATTAGTTATTTTAGGTGTACTCCTGACCTATAATCCCTTCCTCCGCCTGCGTAGTTCTCCCTCCAATACTTCTTATGCGGATTTGACTCATTCGCCTCCACAAATACAACTCCCTTGGTCCATTGTGTTCCCGAAACAGTTCCGTAGCGCTCATTTCCATTAGCGCAGTGGTATCGGGCAACCGTAAGTTCAAATGTTACCAGTAACAAGAGAGAAAAACAGGTTTGATTGACGAGGGCATTGTTGTACGAATTTGTTACTTAAATGGCACAAACGCTTACTACAGGGTGATCAATCGAAAGTGGCCAAAACTAAATGAGAATAGCTCAGACATGTCACACTTTACAAAATTCTTTATGAAGCAAAACTATCTGGAAATTTAATGCATTTTTTGGTAGAGTGGTTGTTTTTAACCAACACAACTGCATATAATAGAATATTATAACTTTGTGCCAGGTGCTACTTTTCAACTTTTGCTGCCAAATGACTTGTTTCTGTGTACAGGACTTTTGATCAACAAAATGTTTGCATTAATTGTGACTGCCTGCCCTATATATGTAGTTAATATATTGTTTAGAATGATGTAAGGGGATATTGGAATGATATTTGCTTATAATCCTAACTTGTAAACCATGCTTGTAAGCTCGTACAACCAAAAGTTGGTGAAAGCATGACCCCTATTGTGATTTTCTCTCCAGAAATGGGGTATCAGTAAATTGGTTGAATCTACTCAGTAACTTCATATTTCAGCAAACTAAGACATATACCATAAAATGCATTAAATTTGCAGCATGTTTTACTTCATAAGTATATTTGCCAAGAAAGATATGTAGGAGTAATGCTTCTTTACTTTTGGCCATATTCAATTGATCACCCTGTACATAGCAGAAAACCGAAACTGACCATTTTTGAAAACCGAAACCGACAGTCGGTATCAATTTTGAAAACCGCGGCCTTAACTCAATGTACTGTTTGTGTTATGGCAATAATAAGCAAAGAATCTTCCATCTTTGCTCAAAAAATTGCCTCAAAATCAAGCATGTTGCCGTTGTAGTTGTAGTTGCAGCAGGGGCTATGGTCCTATTGTTCGTGGAAAGTAGACATTCATATGTATTTATATTAAAATATACAATAAGAAGCTTTGAATATTTTTTTACAAACACGACTAAATAAGCTAAAGGGATTTTTGTCTCGTATATTTTCTTTGCCTACCCCGTTGAATTTTCCCTTTTTAAAGAATCCATCGTAGACGTCGCCGTTCTTCCTCGTCATCCGCCCGAACCCGTGATACACGTTGTTGACAAACGAGCCGCTGTAAGTGTGGCTAGACATGAACTTGGTGCCGGGACCGTGCATGCAACCTGAAGTTAAGGAAGGCAAAGAACTCCTACCGAATCCTAATACTAATATACGAAAACATACTATATTTCACCTTACATCTCTATAATCAATCTTGTTCAATGCAAAAACAAAAAACAAAAAAAAATATCTTTCCTTGAGAATTTTGTTTGTCCCAGGAGATTTCACATGATACGTTCAAAGGTGATACATGCAATGAGTAAGAATGTATCTTATTATAAATGCCAATTTTAATGTTTCAAGTCCAACATTCTTTGGTTTTGAGTCTAATATATTTTATACGAGCTGAAAAAGGCGCCATTTCCAATATTTCCTTTGTACTCTATAAGTATTAATAAACTAATATGGGTATGTGTGTGTGTCCATCTCTTCTTCTAATCAAATGAAACTACAATGTGTGTTCATGACCAGCCTTAAGATTGGTTTAACGGATGTGATGTACTAGTACAGTCCAGGAATAAGACAGAACACATTTTGACTGGATTTGCACTGAACTGGAGTAGCAAAGAACTCAGTTTTCACTGGAATGGCACAGCACCAGAATGGTACAGAACTCTTGCCTGAATAATATGAATGTGTTAAGTGCTAAATTGCCTAATCCAGCCTGTCTCAATTTAACCACCTGCTCTAGCCCTGTGGGATTCCTAAGCTACTACTATGGGATTGCCTGAGCCCTGCGGGCCCTAAGTTATAGTCTGTGTATTTCCCTTTTATAATAGGTGCATTTCCCATAGAACTATTAATACAAGCTTGTTAGTACCATTTCTCTGGCATATTCAGGACTGGAACGCTCTCGTAGTAAAATTTACAAAAAAAAAATATACGTAACATTGTACGTAACATTGTAATTGTACGTAACATTTTTACTTTTTACTTTACTTTTATTCCAATTCTTTAATACACAATCACAATCACATCACACTTCATTTACATTTGATGGATACAACTATGCTGGTACTAAAAATGCGGCCTAGGTTGCAGGCAACCTTTGGGCTTGGAATCTTATCTGATTCTTGTTTATCTTACGTATGTATGTCCACACATTATGAAGTGTTCTAGTGTTTTTATGTACCTGTGTTACATAATTAACGTCTCTGTGGGTAAATATTGTCGTCGATGAGTAAGATTTTAATGGTCGGATTGCTGATGAATTTGATGAGGCCACTGGTATCCGTGATATGTTTTGAATACTTCAGAGCGTAACATTGTACGTAACATTGTACGTAACATTTAAAGAGCTTTAGTAACATTGGATGTACCATCATTAGTCAGCCATATGCCATTTGACATATCCCTTATTTTTTTATAATAATTGAATTAAGAAAAAAATGTTCCTTTGGAATACTTTTTAAGTTAAAGTAAACATTTAAAAAATATATGCATTTAAAAAATATGGCTAGCACGCGGCTGGGATCGAACCTGCCACCTTAAGCACCACCGTCCAATGATTTATCACTCTACCACAACAGCCATGGGATTTTGTCCAATAAAAATGTTATTTGCCCTTTTAGATTAAAGTGAAATTCTCCAAGAGGGCTGCCCCCAGAAGACTTCACAATAACCCCAGGCTAGTCAGGCAGGCGGTACGGGACATCTTTGTTTCTAGCTTGTTAGTATTAATTTTCTGAGGGAGACCTAATAACTCTCTTTATATACAAGTTAGGGAGAACGAAACGAGCACAAGTTATAAGGCTACTATAGCAAAGAAGTTTAAATAAGAGTTTTTTTAACCTTCTTTGTATTATAGTCGCTTATTATTATATTTTGTCCGGGACTCGAACCAGCGCCCTCCTCCGCCAATTGCACTGAAGAAGAAAAATGGGCCGGGCTTGAACCAGTGCCCTCCTTTGCCAGCTGCAGCTATCTTAACCACACAGCCACGCTGCATCTAGGGGACACGAGAGTAATTGTTCAAAAACATCATTCAGTTGTTTGCTTTTTTTTATTTAAACTTTATCTCCGTGCCAGCGGCTGATTTTTAAAAAAGTAAAATGCAACCTTAAGTATACTCGAGGCTGAGTTTTCTTAGCTAGCCAGGCAGAAAATTCAACCCTAAATGCAACCTTAAGTCATGTTAAGGTTGTATTTTACTTTTTTAAAATTGGGGTTCGAGACTTTGACCTGGCAATGTTAATGGTGATTCATTTCCTCTTGTGACAAAATAGGCCTTTAACACCCCTCTTTCTCCGTAATGCCTTCTGTAGCATAGTGGTTAGAGATGAAGCTTTCCAAGTGGAATTTTTATCCTCACGTAAGGACCTGGGATCGATTCCCGAGCAAATCATATTCATTTTTCTTAATTTTTTAGTTTTAAAAGTTAAATAATATGTTTTATTAAGTAACTATATAGTAGTTTTAACTTTTTCCAATGAAAGTATTTTCGTTGACTTTTTCATATGTTAACTGCAATTTTTTGATATAATCAAGGCTTGGATATATTTATTTCTTTCAAGTTGAAAGTTTCCACCAACGTTAGCGCATACGGTTAGAAGTATCTTTTTATATAGCACCAAATTTTAGTAATATATTTTATGAAAACTGGTTTATTTTATTATATAAAAAGTACTAATAGTGGAAGTTAAACACGTTTTAAAAATGTCTCCTGTTAAAATACACCCAAAAATACTTTTATACCGTTCTCAAAAGTTCCCAAAAAGGCAAAAATTGGCATTTTTTGGTTGTATCTACACTTTATTCAAAGTCACATTTTTTCTTGACTTTGTAGTATATAATAAATGGATTTTCGGGAAAACTTTGCATTACACAGAAGTATGTGTAGACCTTAAGAGAAGACATTCTCACTGTCTGCACCGCTGCGTGAGGGAGGTACGCCTTTCAATGCTGTGGCTACTGGCCGTGTGCAAAACAGGGGAATGCCCTGGTACATGTATCGTTTTGCCAAAAATTTGCCAAAAACGTGAGTACTCAGTAGTATATATTATGCACTAGTAGGCATAAGATACTTTGGTTATATCTAAAAAACTCTTGTAGACATGCAAGGCAGGATATGCAATGATGAGTATTTTCAAGAGTTATATTCATAAGTCCATAAATTATGGGAATGGGACAATACTTAACATTAAACTGCAACAGCATGTTATTTCTTTTTAAATTTGACTGTTTTGAAGTTGACTGTGACACATATGTCATCAGAGCTAACTCTCTTTATATTCATGTAGAGCAAGTTAATCAGCAGAGCTCTATTGCAAAGATAAGTCTTATGTGTATTTCACGGTAAATGGATTTGGTGGATCTAGGATGAAACGTTCCACTGCACTGTAGACACCTTTTCAAGACCAATCTCAACCAAAACATTTACAGGCAATATTGACTTATTATACTGCATTCAAATCCAACGGTAAATAATATCAGGAACAAATTTTATCGGCAAAGATCTGATTTTTTTACATTAGTAGCAAGTGCAGCTGTCTGTGCAAGTCCTCTTCTGCACAATTCTAGGCAGGCAGTGGGTCTGTGCAATTCCTATTCTGAACAAAAACTAAGTCTGTGCAATTCCTGTGCTGTGCTATAACGCATCACCGGTAAATTGGCTTTAAATTGTGCAGACCACCTAACATGCAATAATCTAACCAATATTAAATTGTCCAAATTTGATAAAACTCATACCAATGGTGTAAAAATATACTGAAAAAACACAAAAAATGTCAACTTTACCCTACCGGGAAAAATTTCCGAAATAACCTGCGGTGGACATCTTCTGAAAGTTGTTGTTAAAATTACGAGTGTTTTTGTGTGTGGGTATGAGATCAATCCCGGAACTAGAGCAGCTCTAACTTAAAGCGTAAAATTTTGATGCCTTAGAGACACACATGACCTTGTAAGAGGAGGAAAGACGAAAAGTCGATTTTGGGGCTGCAATGCATCGTGGTTTCAAAAGAGGTGAAAACTTATTTGAGCTCCTTTTTAAACTTTGAAGGTGCAAGAGGAGAAAATTCAAGGAACGACGCCATCAATTAGTCGGAAAATTAGTTTTTCCTCACCATGATGAAAATAGGTGAATGTGCAACTACTCGATTTTTCAAGAGCACGAGACGTCGTTAGTTATTGACAAGAATAGGCCTTTAAAAGGCTCGCCTCAAAAATGTTGTCACATTGCTCGACTTAATAATATGACTGTCAAGAACATTTCGGAAAATATTTCAAGGTGGGAGCAAAAAATCGTTGCAATTTCAAGGAAGCGAGACAGATATACTAGACTAGGGATGCCATTATGAACCGGTTCTTAATAGTTACACTTATTGTGTGCCAAAATGTATCTAATAAGTGACATGGTAAAGTGGCATCCCTAACAGGAAGCCATTGTCAGTGTGCGAGCGACAACCGTCATCGTCATGTACAAGAATGAGAGAGAGAGAGAGAGAGAGAGAGAAAGAGAGAGAAAGAAAAGTAGACAGTGATGTTGAAATTGAGTTTGGCATTGTGCGACTATCTCAAAAAGGAAGGGAAGAAGAAAGTATGTGTGAAAGGGAGAAAAGGCCTATATCACACTTGAACGGATTAAAAGGGGGAATTCTGCAATAAGGAATTCTTAGTATTGCAAATATGCAAATATGAAACGTTATCGGTGCATCACACCCTCAAATACAGTTCAAGAGTTCCATATTATCCCCCTCTTTCTTTGTACTTCAGGTGATAGCCGCCGTGGGCGAGCAGAAGGCCTCGAAAGCCCTTCGCGAGGCCGCCACTGTGATCGCAGAGAGTCCATCCGCGCTGCAGGTATGTGCGCTAGAGGACATGACATGGCATAAATTGTCTTATATTCTTCTTCCAGCTCCGCTATCTCCAAACGTTGAACAGCATCGCGGCCGAGCACAACTCCACCATCATCTTCCCCATGCCGATGGACCTGGTGAGGCAGTTTCTGGGCGGCGGCAAGAAGAAATCGGATGAGAAACAGGCTTAAATATATATTGAACAATGATGTTTTAGGCAGTGTAATAGATGAATACTATTTAAAGGCATATCTAAATATAGACGACGTCCCTACACGCAGTTAGACTGCAAAAGCATTTCAGTCTCAAACACGTTTATCGTAATCGGATTCGTGTTTCCACAATAAAAACGTATTTGTCCCTTTTTCAAAGGAGGAGACCACGGAAAAAATGATAGTTGAAGGTCGAACACGCAAGACACGAGGAATGCCATTATTACGCTTTAAACAATATAGTCATAAGATGTAGTATAACTAGGTACAAAGTGGCATCCCTGATTGTAGCACTTAAAACTCCGTGAAGAGGCTGAAGAGGCGACGATGAATCCGGAGGTCAGGTATTTTCAGCTGTAAAATGCGAGACAAAGGCATCAAAAGGATTTCTTATTTCTTTTCTCTTCAATGAGGTCGGCCTTCAAAGGCTACAAAAGAAGGAGCTCGTGTTTGAACTCAATCTGCGAAATCAATTTGCTTCGTCCGAGTTATATAAAAAAAGTTTACAATGAACCGATGAAGTAGAAGAAAGGAGCTTCTTTTATTTTTTCAAGGGCTGCTCCAATCAGAGAGGCTGGTTTTAAAAAGCGTTATAGTGTACGTCAATTAACGAGAAAAAGAGAGATCCTCTTGAGCCACTTCAGAAGGTACTAAAGCTGTTGTTATGATTAAACCTCCTGCTTATCGACGACATGATCAGTGACGGTATTCTATATAATATTAACTAAATATCCAACAATGCATTAAATGTATCACATTCGATTATAGAAAAGAAAAGTTTCCCTGGCTTAAAATTGAATGTTTTGTCCTCTTTTAAAAAAGCCTGCTGTCGTCTGGCACTTAAAATTAGATTTTTGTTGTTGAAAAGACGGCCAAAGAAGAAAGTAAAAAGTTTGTAGACAATCGTGTGGGCTCTTCTTGCTCCTTCTTCCACGGGGATTAAAACTGGGGAAAGGAAAACAGAAATCAAGGTCGGATTAACAGAGTAGAAATCCCAGAGGGACTTAAATGGGCAGCAGAAGAGGTTAATGCTACTACAAGTCAAACCGGATCAAAAGTCTATTTTGTGTTATAAACTTTGACAAGGATATTAAGAACAAACATGTTTATTAAAAAAAATCTAAAAGGCGTTTTACATGAGCAAATATTTGCTCTCTTAATTGGATAATCTGTGGAAATGAAATTCAGTGCTATTTTTTACTTGGCAGTATTCTCAAATGCAGCAAGCTCTAAATTGGTCTCATATTTGAACATGTTCTGCATTGGAATCCAATCCACCCAGTCGTCGGATCAACAGCTTGTATAAAAAAGGCCCTCAGTCTCTCTCTCTCTCTCTCTCTCTCTCTCTCTCTCTCTCTCCGTCTGGCAAACATCTCATTGAAATTCAGGATTACTTTTGTCCTCTTCCTCCATTCTTCGTTGTCTCAGCATTTCCCATGTTTACTCATCGCTGAGGAACTTCTCGGATCTCCTGAGGCAGGGGATATAATATAATACGAAAAAGAAGGACCTTCGTCGCTAAACTTTGGCCAAAGTAAGGCGGTGATTGTGCCAGCTATGCAAGGAATGCTGATCTCAAGTAAAGGATCAGGTTTCAGATTCAAGAGGGGAAAAAGGTGTTTCATGGAGGAATAAAGTCTGACATATTTTTGCTGCTAAATTTGATTTTGGAGAAGTTTTTTTGTCAAAATTTATTGACTCTTTTACTATCTAGAGAGCCTAATGCATTGAACTTTCAACTTTATCAAATACAACCTGTCTCACTATTTCTTTTTCATAGCCTCTGTCAGCAAATAGACTATTAAATGCTTGGTAATACAAGAAAATATGACACCTTTAAAAAGACCATTTACGTTCAGGAAGCTAGACGAAAATTGGAGAGTTACAGTAATAAGAATGAACCTAAAAATGTAGTGAAAAAGTAGTAAAAGACTCCTCCCAGGTACAAATGGATGCCGTAATGTCACTTTCCTTTTAAATTCCAATTCCTTTTATCACAGTTGTAACCTTGAATTTAAATTGGCGCGCCACGTTTTCAGAAAATAAATCCTTTTTCTTCTTCCCTGTTCAGACCCTTTAATCCGCGAAACACCACCAGTGACTCGTTCTTCCTTGCACTCTAATCAAGAAATCGTCCCGAATTTGACTCCCGTGACATTATTCAACATTTTTAGTCGATTGTTCGCTCTCGACAAAGAACAAAAAGAATCCGATTCGAGTCTATTGATTGATCGCTTAAACTTAAAGTTGTCTTTTTCTGATTATGACTGATTCCATGATTTCGTCCTTCAATCGTGTAAAATAGTGTCGTGTATGGTTTGATGGATATGTGGTGTGTGAGATGTTTATTCTGCGGCTAGCAAGGTCAAGATGAAGACCAGAAACAGGTGAGTTTAAGGTCTTTTATATGCATAGTATACGACTCTTTGTTCATTATAGTCATCCTTTAAAACGACCACAAGTGACATCACTATTATCGGTAGCGGCTGGGAGCAGCAATGGCGGAGGGAGAGCCGAGAAGCATCCAACTCAAGGGGTAACTAAAACTCTATTATGAATGTATTATCGTTAGTAAAAATCGTAAGGATTACATTACATTATGTTGTGCTTTATATTCCCCAGCATCGCCATTTTACATTCGTATGATCTAGAATGTAAAAGGTACTTGCAAATACGGTCAGTAACACTCTCCCCATTCAAAGAAGCTCTTCTTGTATTTTGCAATGTATGGTGTGCAAATTCTCTTTTCTCCTCTAAACTGGCAGACACTTCAAAGGAGACCTCTCACTTCTCACTATTCATAAGATGCGAGCTTTGCTTCAACTATAAAACCGTTTTTCCCGAATTAAGATGGAGGAGAGTAACTTTTTTCCCCGCCAAACTTTTGTGTGTGTGTTGGTTACAGACTTTTTATTCCGGTCTGAGGTAAATTTCTTGGATGATGATGGATTCCAGATTATGCGGGTGATCAGTGACCTTCAAATATGCGGAAATCATTGTTTTAAAAGAAGTTTCTTCCTTGTTGTTGGAGAAAAGTTGGTCTTGGCCAGCGAAGAAGGGCATGTCGGTAGTAGACAAAAGTTCGGCGGTCTTAAGCCAACATAATGCATATAGTTGTTTAATAAGCGAAGCTCAAGATAATAGGAACACATATTGGCAGGGAAAAGCCCGGAAGCTACCTATATTAATCATGCTTTTGATCTTTGAAGTAAATTATTGAGAGTCTACATACAGTAATATCAAACTCCTCACACGCATGTTAAACATGGTGAAAGTGCATTCTTTAAATCGCCTTTTAAAACTTTTTTGTTTCCTTTCAGAGAGTCCGACTGATGATTATTCCCAATGCAGCAGCATTAGAGACGAAGAAGAAGAGGAAACGTCTTCAAGAGCAGCAGCAGAGGTGCAGCAGCAGCCTCAGCACTATTCCCTCTGGTCGTCCAATCTCGGCTGGCTTTCTTTCAGAAATCAATTGAATTAAAGAAGAAGAGGAAGAAAGTTTGGCAGTTTTTGTTTGGCATCAACTTTCCCCATTCCAACCCCTAGTTAATACTATGACGTGCGTAAGATGAGCGAAGTTTATCACTCAATCTCCGCCCTTAACAGAGCTAAACAACCCCATTCGATGGTTAATGTGTACATGGATCACTGGGCGCAGTTCAGGCGGAGGGGAAATTAATGCTGGGTATGGGGAGACTAAATGTTGTAAATGATGTTTGAAATGTGTCGCCTGCTAATGAAAAAGACACTAACTTGCACTAATATAGGGTACTCATGATCTTAGTGACTGTTTCACCCACAAACAACTTATTAAATTTATACTATACGAACAAAGTTGTATGTGCCTAGAAATGCTATGCAAAAGAGTATAAATATTCTTCTTAGTCTGAAAATATAGTAATTTATGTGGTATAACTAATTAATTTTTGTAATGTAATTGGGCAATTATGATTTACACATATATCGAATAACATAATTTGTATAACCAGAATAAACCTTTCGATGTGGCTGTACGAACTTGAATTACTTTCCATGAAGACAAATAATCCAAATTACAATAGACTCATATTTCCACCGTTAGATGGCGCTTTCTTTCTTCCAATAATTTTCTTCGGTCCATTGGCGACATCTGGCGGCGAAAGTTTGAGACTTTGCTTTACTGCACTAACTGCCCTCCCATGAGAAAGTAAACGTCCACATGACATTGTGATCAACACTAAACACTATGAGTCTCATTGCAGTAAACCATATCTACAGAAGATGTGGACCGATTGCAATATATTGAGTAACCGCCTAAGGAAAACCACTGAAAAGTATCTCCAATTTTATAGTGTCAGTGTGTATCGTACGATGCGATGGTAATACGTATTTTGCTTTATAAAAACACGAGATGCTTACATCAAATACCCTCTATTTTGATTTTCTGCTATGTCCCATGTACTGTGTTAACAGTTATGAGTTGTAACAAAGATAATATGGACCATATCTTTTTAAATCCTTTAGAATTCATTTTATTTATTTTCCGACAAAACTTGTTGAATACATATTTGGCTTTTTTCTTCTTCTTCTTCACTCTCGTCAACGCGCGCG
>LR141043.1:0-13852 GCA_900659605.1 Tisbe holothuriae | reverse complement strand
CCATCTCAGAGTAGTTTTCCTTTCTGCTGGAAAAGAGGAGAGAAACTCAGGAAGTTGAGTGCTGAGCTGAAAGCCGGGCATTTTCATGGGATGATGGCGCCGTCATCTCTCTCTTGTCGTCGGCATTTTCATGGGACGGGTTCATGAAGCAACCGCTAGATGCCTCCACGGCCCAAAACAGAGGCAAAATGGCGGCTATGAGCTTCTCGCCTTCGGCTTCTCTCATCTAAGTTACTGAGGCTCCAGATAACGTCCCACGGAGAACTTCAAAGAAGCTTACTTGATTCCTCTCTGTGTCTTTTAATTCTGAGTTATTCCAGATATGGCAAATTGGTACGGTTTTTTTACCCCTTTAGCGCCCCAAAAGTATTTGATGCATTTCAAAAAAAATTGGCGCTATTCGCAGAAACCATCTGGCAACCCTGATAAAGAAGGAAATAAGAAGAGGGAGGAGCCTTTGGCAGCCATTTTAGCCGCCATTTTGTTGTTAGCCATTTTATTGAAGTGTAATGAAGCAATGTGTGTGGACGATATGTTTTAAATGTTCAATTTGTTTCCTTAATCCATTCCCGCGGGACCCTCAGGACCCCCGAGTCCACCGACGCCTCCTCCAACCATGGCATGACCTTCAACCGACAAGGAGGAGGAGTAATCCGAGCTGATCGGGCCCATCCTGGACACGGCCGACCTCGGGGATTCGCGGGTAAGCATAAATGTCATATCGGCTGTCCAAATGATAAGAGTTCTCTATCAAAAGTTAAAGGTCTTCAGAAGAGCAAAGGTAGACGTTTTACGTATGTTTTATACTCTGTAATGATACTATTATAGTACATAAGAGGTTAAGGACTCTTTTGAATCATTCGCTTACTTCAAGCTCTTTGTAGAATTAGAACAAGCTGATTTGGCACTTTTTGCTTCTTATCATTTGGACAGTCGATTTATAATTACATAAATTTAAATAATATGTCATTCTCCTTGGGGTCTATAAAAGAGGACATAATCACCGTCATTTTCTTATTCTGAACGAGTAAAATGCAATATACACTACTTTATTCATGGTGCAGTTGACCCTTTTCATACTTGATGAAAGGGCCAGAAATGCTGCTGCTCTTCTCATGAGCCTTGAGAGTGCCTTGAGAGTCTTATCTAGTACAGAAAATTCACTTTATAACCAATAAGCAATTTTAAAATAAGCAAATGCTATGAAATCAAATGTTTCTACTTGTGATTTATTTCTTCCTTTGCATAATTTAGACAGGCACATAAACACTTTTTATACTCAAAAAGGTGTAACGCTGGATAACAAACTGGGGAGGGCAACAGTACTTGGAACATTTCCACTGGAAACATCATTAAAATGGGAAACAACGTGGATGTAATGATTCCAAGTGTTAGCACTTCTCACTGGAAACAAACCTGAAGCCTTTTTAGTGGATAAAAGCAGTCCCTTTTTGTGCCTTGTTCAAAATTATGCCTTAAATGCAACAATTTCTTAAGTATACAATATTGTGCTACAATCAAGAGTCCTTCTAATAGCATTTGCTTAAGTATTGCTTCTTACAGTATTTCAAAAGAAGAAAACGAACGGTGCTTTATTTCTTCTTTTTCATAGAAAAACAAGGAGGATATTTAATGTTATTTAAAGCTATGGAGTTATACAATGACGAATATATTTATGTATATGTAGAGCCTTGGATGAAGGAAAACGTGTTCTTAGATCCATGAGTAGAACATATTGATTGGTATTATTTACTCATGAAGCAGCTAAAGGATGCTCATTCTCATCAGGTAAGCACGTTTAAATTTCCCGCCCTAGCCAGTCAGCTTAAAGGGTTGCCAGTTTGGGTCCAAAAGGTCCCAGGTTAGCCTTATCTGGGACCATTATTTTGACCCCCTGGGACCAACGGGAAAAAATTTGGACCACATAATAATGTGGTAAGAAAAATTGGCTTACTTACTCTTTGGGAGCAAGCTCCAGAGTGTTTATGTAGTAACTGGGATATTTAAAAAAAAATTGGGACCAAACAGTAAAATACCCATGGCAACCCTGATAGAAGAACTACTTTGTCATTTTGTAGGGACTAGAAAAGCGACTGTACACCAGAGATAACAAAAGCTATAAAACACGCAAAAGGGGTTAAAAAGTTTTTCTTGTTGCCAAAGCCGTACATTGTTCTTCTCTATTCAACCGAGTAAGCTCCGCTAAATGTAAATATTGGCAATTTATTCTAAAAAAAAGTTTTATCAGTTAGCTTCCTCTTCCGAAGCTTCGAAAAGAATATCTCTGGTAACCTTTCAATATCGACTCTAAAGTTTAAATTTACTATCCAATACATGTCTCTTTCAAGTTTCTTTTACGCACTTACACGTCAATCAAGCGTATGTTAACCTTTTATCATATTCAAAGGGTATTAAGATAAATTTCAAGGTACAATATTACCAGCCTAGTCATGTTGCAATGTATCATTAACTAGTCAGTCAGTAGAAAGTAAAGCCAAAACGCAATGTGGTTAAAGGTGAAAAAGTGCCTTTCTTTTTCAACTACACAAAGTCTGTATTTCGTCATTTTTTAGCCTGTATCAGCGGCACACAGAAAACATTGTGTGTAGGGAAATTTTTATGGCACTGAATAATGCAAGGCAATGAACTGGAAAAAAGCAGTTTACGGTTCACAGTGAGTTTGTAAGTTATACTTTAATGTTTTAAGTATTGAAATTTGTGTTTATATGATGGAAGAAATCTTTACAGAGTATTGCGATATATAGCATTATCAGGAATCAGTAGGATTTTTTTGCAAGCAACAACATTAAAGGGGCTACAATATTCATTTGCCTCCGCTACGCAAAGAGTAACTCTGTATTCTTGCGAGCCGTCTAGAATGAGCTATAATAATACTGTTTCCGAAGGAGCAAATCTAACACTCTAACATTGATCAAAAGTCCTTTAAAATAAATGATTATATCTACAAAAAAGGGGAAAAAACAACAGAATTCATCCCAGTATTGTTTTGAAGACATGGGTTCAATGGTATATTTTAGCCATCAAACCTCGCAAAAAATATACGGGCAGCAAGCAAATGCACTTCAAAGAGGGGGAAATTGCCAACTGTAAACCGTTGGCCCCCTTTTTCGTTGTTTTTACCCAGCGAAAACTATTACAAAAGCCGTCATTTTCATGCATGTTACATGCGGAGAAAAGCATAACACTGGTATATAATATTGCCATGCATGTATACTAGAAAGGACACTTAAAAATGTTTTGTTAAGTTTTCATTTGACTAAAATGTCAACTCATCAAAAACTGGAACTAAGTTTATATCAAAGAGTAGATACCTATCATTGTACCAAAAATCCTACAAATACTCCAGGTTTTCTCGGCTGTCCAAATGATAAGAGTTCTCTAGCCAAAATTGTAACACTTCAGAAGTGTCAAGGATGACTTTTAACATATGAATTATGTATTGTACTGATACTATATAAACGAACATAATACACATGAGGTTAAGGATTCTTTCAAATGCTTATTTCAAGCTCTTGGTAGAATCAGAACCAATCATTTGCCACCCTTTACTTCTTATCATTTGGACAGCCGTTCTTTCCTCGTGTTTTGTAGCTCGTGGCTGACTGGACTAAACCTTTGCTGGAGGCCATAAAACAACCCTCCTTTCCCTTGTTGCTGCGACACAAGCAGGTATAACTGAATTACTTTAAATCAAATACTACTTCTGTTGCAATTACTAGTTGCCAATATCGCATAAACTCTTTCTTTATTACATAAGATTCAGGCATGCAGTTTTGTTTCAATATCTCGAAACGAAGCAGCAATAAAAATGCCAGTCAAACTTAGGCCGCCAGCTAATCTGCATTCTATGATTGTACCATATTTCAATCATAAGTAAGCAGATAAGAGACACACGCAACATTATTGTAGCAAGAATTTATTTGGATGTCTGCTTAGTACTTGTAGCCAAATAAATAAAAAAAAGAAGATATTTTACAACCTAACTCGCCATCCAGACTAAAAAAAACTGAGCCCTGTGGGTATTACTAAATTACAAAAATAAACATACAAAATCACAAAATAAATCTGCTGTCCAAATGATAAGAAGCAAAATGTGCCAATATGGTTGTTCTAATTCTATAAATAGCTTCAAATAAGCATTTCAAAAGAGATTTAACCTCTTATGTACCTTGCATTGTATCAGTACAGAGAATAAAACATACGTTAAAAGTCTTCCTTTGGCTCTTCTAAAGAGCTTCAATTTTTGCTAGAGAACTCATATCATTTGGACAGCAGAAATATCTTATAAAAATGAACATATAATTTTAAAAATACCTCATCTTGCTTTTCGAGTAATATCAGTTTACATCACTTTTCAAATGCATTTTTTAGTAATAATTGGTGCACCCCTACAACTGTCATTTAATCAAGTTAAACATGTATCCGTATATTTCAGCCATAGTAAGTAAGGGTCCTTCACCGTTATATGCGCATGATCACTCTTATGATTATTACGCTTTTATTGCCTCCACAGTGACATGTTAGTTATGAAAAGTCACAAAAACGGTTTACATTTACTTTGCCAGTAATAATTGGTGCACAGCTACAACTGTCATTTAATCAAGTTAAACATTTATCCGTATATTCCAGCCATAGTAAGTAAGGGTCCTTCACCGTTATATGCGCATGATCACTCTTATGATTATTACGCTTTTATTGCCTCCACAGTGACATGTTAGTTACAAAAAGTCACGAAAGGGCCATTGACGTACATTAACAGTACCTGGTACTTTTACACTTCAATGGATACAGTGCATTCGTGTTTGAGTCAAACGCAGTTCGCTAATATGTATTTTAAAAATATATATTTAGACACTTTAGTGACTTGACTTATGCTATGTAATGCTTAAGTCTGCACAATACAGTCATGTATCAGTACATTAAGGGAGTTGTTTACTGTAAAGGGCCTCGGTAAGCACACGACCACTATTAAGCCTTGATGTGGCTTCGTCAAAGTCGTTATGAGTACAATCAAGAATAACAATAATAGTCGTTTTTGGGTATCCAAAGTATTCTAAGGACTGAAGCAATATATGAATAAACTCGCTAATAACACATGACGCACGTTCTTGCTCCTCTGTTCTCTTAAAATTTGTTCCCACAGGAAAACAATTCAATCAAATACTATTTTTCCCACATAATAAACAGTCATAAAATTGCGTTGCAGACTTCATTTATAATTGAGAGACAGTTAATACAGCATGTTGAAGCCGAATTTGGAGCACTGAAGCTTTATAGCAACTATGACCATAACCATGTTTAATAACGGTCTATTCTACGGTTGTCGATACAAACATTTATGAGAAGGACTAGCCCCTAAGAACGACTATGAAGTATAGCCATTTGGCAAGCCGCTGAAGCGCAAGCTTGTGGCGGAATGGTTAGCGTGCAAGACGTTCATGCGAGGAGCCGGGGTTCAAACACCGGCCTTGGCGGATGGAACTTTTCAATCATTCTCCAATAAGCTGCCACACCAAGTCAAACAGGTGGTATGCTACTGGCAATCCCAGCAGTGGCTAGTCTTGGACTTTCCCTTGGGTGCTAACTATTGCAATGAACCTGAAAAGGTAGTGCCCAAAAATATACAAAAAGGGATGCATGACATATGGACTTATTGGATATAAAATTCTTTAACAGCCTATATTCCCGTCAAAATCCGCCTATTAAACATGTACATATTATATAGCATTACTTTAACTTCTTTGAATCTCGAAACCTCTCATTTCCGCCGCATGTAAACAGCTTGGTTATGTTTTCTCCGAGACAAAAGCAACGAAAGAAAAAGGAGTATCCCCCGAAAAAAGGAAAATCCCCTGAAAAAGTAAAATCCCCTGAAAAAGGAGAAACCAAGAAAAAAGGCGAAAGGAAGCAGAAAAATTGAAGTATATATTTTAAATGTTTACTTTAGATGCTTTAACTGTTCCCTTTACTTTAATTTTTTGTAATGAGGTACATTTTGCTTTTAAGATATAACATAAAGACGGGGGTTTCATCTATTTTACATTTAGTCTTTAATAAGGAATAAAGCTATAAAGGTAACCAAGAGGTTGGGTGAGAGAAAAGATTGTAATTATGGTGAATTACCGAGATTTTAAGGCCAGTAAGTAAAGCTGTTGAAGAATCTAAGACCACATGAGTCCATATTGAAAATATTTGACGGCTCCTGGTATAACAGGATAAAGATTCCTGTTTCCACCTGAATGAATCTCTCAAATAGTGTTTGCTCTTTTCCTTCTTTTCTGGTAATCTGAGTAGGAAAAAAGTTTTGAGGTCAGCAAATGAGAAGGGGGAAAAAGAATGGCAAACAGTGGCTAATAATCTTCTTTCTTTCCAGACATAGTTTCGAATCCCAAGGGCAGGATGTCGTCAAACTTAAGGAGGGCTGTATTTTGTTCCGCAGGTTTGATATTAGACCGAGAATATGTTCGTTTTTGGTCTGAATTAACTTCAATAGTATAGTTGCGTTCATTGTTTTAAACAAATTGAACTTATGACATTCTACCTTTTTTTAATATAATATACTCGTATAATCTACACCGAAGTATAATTAACAGGCCCTTCAAACGTCACTTTTTGAACATAATATACATGTAATTTTATCAAATCCGACTTGGGGTTTACATATAAAGCCAACCAATGGCTCCCCATGAGAAATAAAACCTTGCTAAATACACAGAGTACAAGTACGAAGCAGCCAACGCCGTGTATACACTTGACTTAGGTAGCACCGTAGCCAAGTATTGTTGTAACTAGTTACAAGTAACGGAAGTTACAGTTACTTTTGGTCACAATTATAATTCTATTAAGTAAAATGTTGCCCAGAGTTAGAGATGGGTAACTGAAATTTGCCTCAGAATGAGAGACAAAAATTTAAGCTTCTTTACTACTGTAGCTCCTAGTTGCATAGTCTCTGCTTGCAACTTTGGTTCCATTTTTGCTAAGTAAAATGTAACTTGTAACTGTAACGGGAAATGTAACAAAAATGTAACTAATTACATATTTTAGGAACTGTAACTGTAACAATTACTTTTTAAAAAGTAACTTTACAATGCTTGACTGTAGCAGACAGGCAAAACTTGCAAATCCTACCTTCAAAACATCCCTGCTCAAATCTGACGGATCTGTGACCCTGAGCGTGATCTTCGTTCCCTGCGGCTCGATCCCGCCGCCGGACTTGACCTCGTTGGTCTTGTGGCCGCAGTGGTCGCACAGCGTGGCCATGATCACGACCTCCTTGAAGTGAGGGATGTCTGAAAAAGGAGAAGAAGAAATATAAGGGGAGTATTAGGGGGGACGAGGTAGCCATATTCGCAAGTCGCTCAACTCTAACCTACGAGAAGGTTGTGGGTTTGAATCCCCCCTGTGGCATGATAATGAAAAATTGCAAATTTGGCGTACTAGTGAATGAACCAAACAGTAGTGTCCAAAAATATACAATAAGGGATCACCAGTAAAATATACTTTAAAAAGGGGAGTATATTTATAATAATTATTATACACAATTTTTATTAAGGTTTGCATGTTTATTTACAGCTGTAATAAGTGATACTTTCTCTGTTGAGTCCGCTTTATGCTCGTCAGTTGCCACAATTTACCAAGAGAACAACGCTAATATTAAATTGATAGAGACTTTAATACCCCATATTTCATATTATATTCACAGCAAAGGTTTCTAGGATAAAAGATTTCATACATTTCGCTGCCTGAAAAACGACTTTTGCCTGTCGTCCCTCGATAACTGTCGCTAAAAGTCAAAAAGCATCGCAGAAAACTCATTAGAAATTCCTTCTTTGACTCTCGCATCTATCTTATTCGTGTGTTCTTATTGCTAGCTATGATGAACACTATTCGTGCAATATGTAAAAAAAACCTTGTGACACGTGGTGTCAAGAAAACGTGTTTACAAGTCACAAAAACGGTCATAAAGAATGAACAACATTATGCACAATGTTATCCCATTTAACGTTTACAAAGGTACCAGGCAAGGACTTTATCCCCTTTTCCACAGGATAAAGCTTTTCTTCAGGGTTGCCATCGAATTATAGCGCTTTGTTGCCAGGAAGGTGCAAGCTATTCCACTGGTTTCAATATACTGGCAACCCTGACGTATTACACATCCGTTGAGAGAGACCTTTCCATGTAAACTTACAAGGACTTTTAGTGTTCTTTCCATTTCCTTCTCTTTTCGTCAATATTTCCCATACATGTTTGATGTCTTTTACAAGGCAGGGTATTGGGAGAGCTTTACAAGTTACGAATTCTTTTTGATAAGATGATTCGTTATTTCTTCTGGTTACACTTAAATAACTGAAAAGGTTAATTACAATTGAATTCTTTTGCATTACAAAAAAGCAATAACACCGTTCATTAGCCATTAACTACAACAAACTTATTACTTTCGTCTTTTTTCAATGTAATGTAATCCATAATCACTGGCTTCTTTAACATCACTTATGCAAGCTTATTCTGTAACAAAAGCAAAGGGAAGCAGAGAAAACACACACAGAAGAGCTTTTACCGGATGTGGAAAAGCTGATTTTTTTTCTCCAGCAGCTACTGAAAAAAGCTAATAAATGAAATAGTGATGTTCTCATGACAGGGTAATGAAAACACATAATATATTATGCATTATTACTCTGGCATATTAAGGAGGCAATCAGGGTTGCCACATATTTATTTATAGAGCTAAAACATTATATATAAAATGCTGCAACTGGCAACCCTGGTCGACTTTTACGCTAGTATTTCTTGTTTTATACTGAGCAGAACATTACAAATATGCGATTAAATATTAAATAAGTTAAAGAAACGTCTGGAAAGTTCTAGAACTTTCTATTGCTAAGTACGTTCCTAATTACCATTTAAAACTTGGCTTGTTTCATGCTTACGAAAGGCACAAAATTCCCTTATTTTTATACTCTTCCAATCGTTTTATAACATGTTCCCTTTTCCGTGTTTTGTCACTCCAATGTTTCTTCAAAACCACTAAGCACACAATAATTACTTAAAACCTCTATAAATATACTGACGTTTAAACTGCACGTTCACTTTGTGAAGACGGATTAGACTTAAAAATAGCTAAAATGGTTGCTGTATCACTTTTTTATACACACATTTAATGCAAAGAAAAGAGTTATGAAGCACAAAGTGCAACGAAAACACTCACAAAAAGTACGGAAAAGTGAGTGCAACGATCGTTGGAAGTTTGAGGGCAAGATAAGTTGACACATATTGGAGTTTTCTTATTCAGTCTGGTAAAGCACCAGCTTGGCATATACAACAAACTTGTATTATTCATCCTTGCAAATTAAGGTAAAGAGTAAAGCCACTCTAGATATTTAGTACGTATACAATTAATAGTTGATTCAACTATTAGAATATTTGTCATGAATGATTAGAAAGCACCCGAATGAAAATTTAGGTCAAAATATTTTATTGCATTTTGCTCACATAGTGCTCAATGAAACTATCATTTCAACAAAATTAAAAGCACTTTTAGAGTCGTAAAGGCATTTTTCAAATATATATAATTGCCCTCTTTAAGGCCAATTTTCTTCATATATGCCAATTGTGCACCTTAGAAAAAAGTTGAGAGCAGGAAGGAAACGTTTTATCCTCGTTTCCTGTACATTGTCGCAAAAAGCCCACTTAGTAGCGCAAATACAATGGTTTACTATTGGATTAAATTAAATTTTACCAAATAAACCAAAGCTTAATGTAAAATTCCAAGCAAAATCAGTTTCCATTGAGTAATATACTCCAGGCATCCAAGCATAGAGCTATTATATAAAGACTCTTGTATAGTAGGTTCATGCTTCCAAGCCATTGTGATCGAAAAAGTTTTAAAAGTAGCAAGAATGAAAGGAAGCTCTATTCACTCTGTCAAGTTACTAAAAAAAAGGGTAGCAGCATACGTGCAATATTAAGGGTTCCAGAGCAACGCTTGCAAGATTACTGCCAGTTCTCTCAAAGCAAACATTCAAAAATCACTTTCAAATTTGAAGTAAAATAGTAAAATGTTATATTTTTTTTTGCAAAAAGACTCGTGTAAGATAAATTACTACCTACCTTTATACAAATAGCATTTTATGCCGATCTAACAAAACGTCACTTTAAACCCACTCTACAACACTTTCGTTGCCCCACGTAGGACTCCAGTTCACTACTTACTGGTGACTTTCATATTGGTCGCTGCTGGCGCGTTACAATCCGGGCAATTGGTCGGGAAGCGCAACACCTCGTTCTCAAGCTGAGCTGCGGTGAGCGCGCCGCTGCTGCCTTCGGAGGCGGCATTCTCTTCGGAAGGCTTCTCTTTTTCGCCTCCGAGCTGGGGTGAAGGCTCTTCGGAGGTGGCCGTCGTAGGCTCCTCTTCTTCCTCCTCTTCTTCTTTCAGCTCGTCCTGAAAATGACACGCGTATGTGTGTTAAAAATGCGCGCTTATATTGGAGACTATCTTAAGTTACCTGCCTTAACTGTATTCTTTGTCATATAAACACTAAACACTTAAGAATTCGATTTGAATTTTCTAGCGCGGGAACGAATGGCTCTATTACCTGAGTGTAGATTCCCAGCATGTGATCCTCCTCCTTTGACCGGGTGAAGTAGGTGACGGTTCGTTGGGGGTCTGAGGACGGCGCACACGGGTTCTCGATGAAACTGTTGCCACTCGGGTCGGACAGAATCTGAAAGGGAGAACAATAATAACATTAGGAGGATTTCAATTCTGATTAAAAGTAGGCAATGAAATTGAAGTTCTGAACTACCCTGTCAGACACTAATCATACCAATGAATCATACATAAAACAGGGTGTGAACATAGCGCTACACTCTACACTACAGGGTGATTTTGAGAAAAACTGGTCTAGAACTTTTGAAATTTTGGCTAACCCCCCAACGCGACGACGCTGATCATTTTTGGACTTCATAAGAAAATCGATATCTTGCACCGTTCAGGATTTAGCATGGGGGTTCCACTCTGGAGCATGCTACACTACTTGGCCATGATACACTACCCGGCCAAAATTGAGCAGAGTTGACAGATATGGTTCCAACTTTGGCTATCCCCTAATACGACGACGCTGATCATTTTTGGACTTCACAAGATACTCTCTATCTTGCTCCGTTATGGACTTACCAAGTGGGTCCCACTCTAGAGCCTGCTACACTACTAGGTCGTGATACATTACAGTCAAGGTCCATTTAAGCAGAGTTGACAGATATGGGTCAAACGTTGACTAACCCCCCAATGCGACTACGCTGATCACTTTTGAACTTCATAAGAAAATTTATATCTTGCACGGTTACAGAGATACGCGTATATCGATACAGGGTGGGCCCATGAATGTACCCTACTGACCAAAATGGGCAAGGGCCAATTTCGTTTAAATTTTGGCTAGCCCCCAATGCTGCAACGCTGATCAATTTTGAACTTCATAAGAAAGTTCATATCTCCCACTGATACAGAGATACAGGGTGTGCCTATGAGCTGGTACACTACTACACTGGTCAATTGGGGTAGAGGCATATTGGCGTTTCCATATTAGCGTAGGGCAAGATTTTCCATATTAGCGTAGAGTAAGACTTTCCATATTGGCGTACCTATATAACATTCCATACTAGTGTGGCCATTTTGGGGTGGCCGGTTTGGTGTGGCAATTCTAGCATTTGAACCTAAACCATCTAGACTATGTATATTAACATATTTACTAAGTTAAAGACACATTTGCATGGGGAAGGCAGCAATTAAAGAGTCTCTAGGAGTCTCTCATTGTTACCAGTGCAGTGCGGATCCAGCCTTTCTGTTCCAGGCAACTTTATTTACATTCAGGAGTACAGTGGGATCCAGATTCCTAAAATATATGTGCCCGTTCACTGCCTATACAGTGTTCACCCAGCTCAGACCCAACCACAGACCAAGATGAAACTTGGTTCTGAACTGGTCTTGATATGGGACTCTTGATTTCAATTGATGTCATCTACATTGAGGGCAATGGTCACAAGATTTCTGCAGAACATCTACAGCAGCATTGCAATGCTAAGTAAGTGAAGATCTAAATAATACATGCTAATAAGGAAAATCGGGTGTACGTTAATATGGAAAATAAAGATTACGCTAATATGGAAAATCGCATTTACGCTAATATGGAAACGCTAGATGCCGACCAACTCGGTCAATTTGGCTACCTTCCAATGTGAGGACACTAAAACATTTTTGGAATACAAAACACATAAATGTCTTGCACCATTATTGAATTACAGGGTGATTGGTCCCTTGAGTTGATAATCTTCTTGACAATTGGCTGTTTCAGGAATGGCTTCTTAAAATAAACTTAATTTTAGACAGAGGAGCACATGTGAGAGTGCTTCAATAATTTACGTACTCTTTCTTAAACTGAAGGCACGTCTCATGTACGACGGTAAAGTGCCTCTGAAAAAACTTTTTGGAAAAGGACTGAAACCCATGCATGTTATAGTTGGCACTTGGCATGTTTAGTTCAGTAAGGAAATAAAAACTGGCCTTAAATTTACTTGTACATGTACATATGCATTGATTGATCCTGAGAAGTCACATGGTCGGTGCACAGTCACAAGGTGAAATACTGAAGACAGTACATGTACGAGTATAAGCACCAATTCACACTGAGTTATAAAGTGAAGCTGAATCCTTGCAATTTAATGCCAATTCAAGCATGGCCATGAGCAAAAACTCTGACTTGAGACATTATTAGTGTAACTTTGCAAGACAAAGCCAACTGACTTTTTCATGCATAGCATGAGTATGCACACTGCACTGAGATTATGCATTGAAAGTTTATCCTTGTAAGTGAATACCACCTACTGCATACCATTCATGTATGTACAATATGTTGAAATTTAATAAGGTTGCACGCACTTTGTGTTTTTGAAGGGGCATGCACTGTGCATCTTTGAGATTTCTTGATTAATACCGGTTAATAAGTTTTATAAGTAGTGTATTGCTACACCATCATCTTTCAGATATTCGTATGAAACTAATAATTCAATGTAACAATTAAGTATCTTAATGAACTTTTGCCATTTTATGGGCGACATGAAAGTAAGCATAGTAAAAAAATAGGTTAATCTACCTATATGGTTAAATTAACATCAGTTATACGTATTATTACTTGATAGATATCATAATTAATCACATTAATGGCATACGACTAAGTCTTCTTTATCAACAATATGATTTTATTACAGCTCCGACATTTCCCTTTATACAATGTCGGTTCGCTCCGATTAATTTGGGAGTTCCTACCAGCTTTGAGGTGACAAATTTTGTGTAGTCATGAGGTAACCTGCTTATTTTGCAATATAGGAAGTTCAACAATATCAAATTATCTCTCTGAAATGGGGTCCCAAAAATAGGTCACAAGTTCCAGACCAAGCAGATTATCAGCAGATGCATTTTCGGTTTTAGTGTAGCACCCAATAGTATGGCCTAGAACATCCCCCACCCTGTTGCTCGAGAATGGTGGGAGATATTAAATTTCTCATGAAGTCAAAAAATGATCAGCGTTGTCTCGTTGGGGGGTAAACAAGTTTTTAGTAGTTTTGAATATGTTTATTCAAATTCGCCCCTGCCCTGTAGTGTATACAAAGTAGCAGGTGCAGACCCAGAAGTGGGACCCACTGTACTGTATCTTGGTAACCGTGAGAGATATCAACTTTTATATGAAGTGCAAATATGATCAGCGTAGTCGCGTTGGGGGGTTAGCCAAAATTTCAGAAGTTCCAGAACATATTTACTCAAATTCGCCCTGTAGTGTAT
>LR141042.1:0-13858 GCA_900659605.1 Tisbe holothuriae | reverse complement strand
CAAGGCTGTGACTGTCCTCTGTAAGAAGAAGATACAGCAGGACTTTATTTTATTGCATGTTGAAATGGCCACCTCTACTATTCCGGTGGTCCAGAGAGGTACAGTGGCAAACCTAGGTTCACGAGTAGGGATAAGTGGTGAAATTAGGCCTGAAAGTGTTTATGGTGATATACTTGACATCTTTTTAGGTGGAACGCTAGGAGTCTTTACTGGAGCAAGTATAATTGGTCTCTTTGAAACAGGTTTCTGGATTCTATGGCTGGTAACTAAGCTTATATTTAGGAGACCAGAAAACAATATATGAAGTTTTGTCCCTTAAAAGAGGGGAAAATGCTGCATAAAAAGTTGAGTAAATGTCATGTTAATGATGTTTTTATTATTTTATTAGTCCGATTTCTTTTGGGTGCTGCTCTTGTGTTTTAATCATAGAGAACTTACACTTATTTCTTAACCAAAAGAATTGCTTGACATTAATTGTCACCCGGAATGTCAATTTCTATCATCTGCTGTTTAAGTATTTAAGAAATCGGGTGGAAAAATCATATATAATTTAAAGTCATTGCATAGCTCATTCCGACGAGAATGGAGGCAGCACATTTATTCCAACAGCAGTACACATTTAGTCCAAAAGTAGTTCACATTAGTCCTAAAGCAGAACACATTCATTTAGTTCGATTTTGGCTTATTACCCTGTAGTCCGAACACTATAGAATATTATTAGTCCGAAATTGTCCTAATACAAAATGGACAGGCACACCTAATGCAATACAGGGTTCAAAGCCTAATGTTGAAAAACGTTTGGAGCTCCAGCCAAGATTTTGGTCCTAGTTCTTGTATAGTATATCTGTGTATTCGGATGATGTTCAGGACGGCCAATTGTCCGCCAGCTGACCGACGTCACCTGACCCTTCTACATGGGCGGATGCAAACAGTAACACGGGCATGCGATCAGCGCAATGGCAAGTTTGTAAGTTCCCTCTGATCCACCCACCAGCCACCTTGAAGGGCGTTGTAGGACCTGAGGATAGTTTGTAAGACAGATCAGCAGTCCTTTATGCAAAGAGGACCAACCCATCGAAACGATATTGTCACTATTTGCACTGATTTTGGTTTCAAGTTTAATATTACCAAGTTTAGGATTACCAGCTTATGGATTACCTGGTTTGAGATTACCAAGTTTGGGATTACCAAGGAACCAATATCAGTGCATTTAAGGTATATATTCTATTGTCACTATTTGCACTGATTTTGGTAATGTCAGCCCTCCTGCGCGACTTTTCCAAAAATAAAGGAATAAGAATTTGGCAAAATAAAGGAATTATAAAGGAATTTTGTATTACGTAAAAAGGACATTTTACCCAACAAAAGTCAATGCCTATGCTCACAGGCAAAAATGGGACCTTCATTTGAGGCTTTCCCCAGCTGCAAGATTCCTACATCACTTATAAGTTATAAAGCAAGTGGCCGAAGGCCTAAAGAAAATTTCTACCTTTTGCCAAAAAGTAGGCCTATTTAATAAAAACTTGCTTATTTTCTCAAAATTCATCAAAATAAAGGAGTATAAAGGAATATAAAGGAGGTGTCACTCCTTTAAAAGGAAATAAAGGAATTTTCTGAAATCATAATTCAAATAAAGGAAAATAAAGGAAATAAAGGAGGCGCAGGAGGGCTGTAATGTATATTTCGGAACGAGCTCTCATGATTAAAAAGACTACAATCAAGAAACTCAGATCTCAATAGCTTGATTCACCCCGCATCTATTCACAGTTAATCACAGCGTTCGCCTGTCAGGGATAACCGGGAGGGACTCCGCCGCCAACTTTCTTGCGAACATCTTAGCGGCTTCCAGTCTCATGCAAACATATATCCTGAAATAGGCGGCTATAACCAAATAATGTCAGTACATGTCACAGTCATTTAATTTTTTGTAATACCCGGTATAGTCTGATAGGGGGTGATGCATGATGATAATCAAGCGATCATATTTCTACCGCAAAATATAATTTTCCTCTAGCTCTTTTTAATGCTAACACATGCTGCAAACAATCATGAACCCAAAGGGTTAACAGCAATCTGATCTATGTAGATCATGACAAAATCGAATGCAACACTTCAGTGACTATAAACAGCATTTATGTAGAAAGCCGATCTCATATAATACAATCAGTTATAAGCATATAACCATGAATATCAATGTTCACAAACGGTGCAGAATATTAAATTATGTGTTGGCTGCATTAGTGATTTTTTCCATGATTGTGCTATCTTATATAAAAGGAAATATAACATATTATAATGCAAGTAAGTTAATGAAAATAATACAGACTATAACTTTTTTTACTTTTCGTGGGAATATTTGGGAAAAAAAGTAAATCTGAGATAAATTATTGACATCTCTAGTTTCAAATCAAAACTAGGAGAAAAATTATATTGAGTTGTTTAGTGAGTTTGAATAAAATTACTTTTTTAAACATGCTGAGTTTTTGGTCAATTCTCATTGCTGTTTCGTGTGGTGACTTATGTACTTTGGGAAAGTAACTTAAACTGTAACTGTAATCTGAAAAGCCCCATCCAAGACAGACTGTGTAGACTACTCCTGTCATCTTTATATATATTCAATTCCTACTCATCCAAAGAAACCTCATCCAACTGCCAACTACGCCTTCCTAAAGTAATTTGCAATGGCATCGTTCTTCAGAGAGCTCCACAAGCTCATACCATATGGGGATTCACAAACTGCCCTGACCAATCCATTGTGATTACTGAACGCTGCCCGGGTGGCGTAACAAACCAAGCTGTGGTCCAGGAAAGGTTGGTGCAGTTTGACCCGTTTGACAAGGAGTGGTTTATCTGGGAGAAAAGAATGGAGCCGATGAGACAAGCGGAGAATTGCACATTAACGTGAGTAAATTGGTTGATATAGTTGTAGGTATAGATAGTATAAGAGTAAGATTGAAAGAAATACAATGTGGTCAATCTAATATGTGCTAAATGGAAGTATTCGGCAGCAATAATTTATGAAGTCGGCTAGAAGTTTAGTAGCATGTTATCGGAATAGCCCGACAGTATCCATAATTTAGCTACGTATAACGCATTGTATTGACCGCAGAATTAAATTATACGAAGAATTAATGTACATCTGCTCTGTGTTATTGCCCATTATCTATAGAGATCCGCATATCCGGCCTGGATCCGGATCCGGACCCAAAATATTAGAATCTGACGAGGATCCGGATCCAGACTTTTTACCTTGTAAATTTCTGCAATTAAAGTTATTTTAGGGAAATTTAAACAGAAGCCATACACCTATGCATTAGATTTTTGCTTCAAACATAGACTCGAACTAGAAAAACTTCATTAAAATGTTTACTATACATAGTAGCGCCATAGACCAGTCAGTATACATAGCCTAAAATTCCAGCTATTCTACTATTTCAGAGTTAGTCAATCTCAAACAACGGCAAACCATATTGTATATAATATCAACTTTGGGGACGTCTGGCTCTGCATTGGCCAGTCCAACATGGACAAGACTATGCGGAAGGCTAAAGCTAAAAAGGAAAGTATTTCATTCATGCACTAAACAATGATGAATAGCGACTACTGTCAAATTTCCTCTACTCCCCTTTTCGGAAGTATTTTCAATTATGACGCTTCCCAACTAAATAATGCCATTTTCAACTTTCAGACCGATGATTCACGCTTGAAAATGTTTCATGTTAGAAAGAGTTGGTCGCTGAGAGGACCAGAAGCAGATTTTATTAGTGAGGGCAACGAAGCGTAAGTTATTTTGTTTAAAGAATACACGTACATACAAGTACCTGCCATACTATCCCAAACTTGTAAATACCGCTCTGCAGACCACCACGAAAACAATGTTACTAGATTAAATCTGACTCCAACAGTATACTGTATTATAAGATTTAAAACACTACTTTAGCACAGAGGAAGTATTTAAATCTGGTTTCAGCCAATGAGGAAAGAGTATTCTGGGCTAAGTAGTTTCTTCGGCTGAAAAGCATCCCTTAGATATTTTAATACTTGGAATCATCTTGTACAGTTGATGTTGTGCAGGTGCCCGGATCCGACAAATTTAGAATCCTCCACTGCATGCACTGGTTGGACCTTCTTTTTGCAGGAAGAATTCTAGCTCCCGACAATTACTTATCTAAAGTTATCTTCAAGGGGCTTGTTTCTCTCTATAAGGCTATATTCGTAAATAGGGCCTTTTTATAGGTCACAATCATCTGAACTAACTTTTTTCTGGAACAGTTAAAATGCATGCAAGTGAAACCTATCTTTCAGGAACTATTCTCAAGTATATGCCTATCCAAATCACTCCAAGTACTGGTTCTCCAATAAGGATTATGGGAACGTTGGGAATTTTTCTAAACTTTGCTGGCATTTTGGACAAGCACTGAGAAATAAGCTTTCTGGGGCATCTTTCATGCCAGAGCTTGACAAAAATGTCACAATTGGATTGATTGAGATGGGGTGATAAGAAAAGACATTACAAAATTGGTTAAATATTTGTTGAAATTTAAAGTTTGCGCTCATATCCATGAATGCCTCTATGCACTCGTATACAGTCCAAAAAATTATGCAAAACAAACTTCTAGAATTTTTCGCAAATTACTATTTTGCACAAGTGCACAAGGGCATATAAACATCTTGCAAAATTTGCACATTTTCTAATTAAGCAGCAAACAGTTTAAAAAGTAACTAAAACGCACAAAAGAAAATGCACAAAGCAGCAAAAATAGCATATTTCTGTATCTAATTGCTAAATTGGCATAGTATTGCATTGACAATTAGACTAAATTGTGAACAGAACTTGTCACTTATAAAATATAATTCAGTAAATGATCAGGCAGATACCTTTGATTATACAATTCACTCCAGCTATATGGAAATGCATTGCAGTAATTTAAGGGAAGAGAAACATTATACAGTGCATATTATATTTTTCTACCCTCTGTGAAGCGATGTAAATATCCAATCACTTAACCAATTTTGTATTATTATAACTTTGTGAAGTTCTGGAGGCAGCCATACAAAGTCTTGGTTACCAATGGTGGGTATTTCCAGTTTTTTAGAGCTAACAACTTAAACTACAATCCTTTCTTAATTATCTACGTTATTAACATACATGCAAATGACGTAGTAATACATAGTAAAGTTTTTCTAAAATAATAATCATAGATATTTTTAAATACCCCTTTACTAAATTTTAGGAATCGCCCAGCTGTGGTTATTTGGGTTATAAATACCTTAGAAATACACCAGCTGTGCCTTACTGGATCAAGGGAAGCAATTACAATGGGATGGTTAGCCCGCTGAGAAGAATGTCAATAAGAGGGATCATTTTGGCACAAGGTTGGTATAACGACTTTAAAGAGAGAATACGAGGCGGAGTCCATATCAACCCGTACAAATCAAAATAACTTAGCTCCTGGGCTTAGACTTATGTTTATACATGATTTTGTCTATGAGAGACGTTTTTGGGCCTTGAACAAGTTTTACGGAAGAAGCTTGCTTCATAAGGCTGCTACAACAACCACAATTCTGAGTTTTTATTTGAGTTCTATGGCTGATCACAGCTGTATAAAATAGAATTAAGAGTTGGCAATTGATTATTTTAACTATGCAACTTTTAATTAGCGACATTGGCGCCACTGTGGCTTTGGTGTTTTCTGAGGATTAATGTACATAAAACACCATGTATTGCATGTAATATGTATATGAAATAGGTGAATCAAATGCCAAAGGACAAACTCCCCCCAAGGCCCATATGTGCCAGCTTAGACAACTCTTCAACTATTGGCGACTGGATTGGGGAGTACGGAAGACGGATGGGAGTCTCTTTCTTCCTATAGGGCTAGCACAGTTATGTGGTCTCAGGTACAGTACATGGGGTTCCTGGTTTTTAAAGTAGATTTGAATGAGTAATATAATAAATACCAAGCGTGACTTAGGAGCATGGAATGTGGAAACAGCGGAAAGCCAGTTCGAGACATTTCCTCTTTTATTAGTTAGTAGGCTCGTAGGGAATCATGTCCCAAAACCAGATTATATGAGAACTTGTCCCCAAATAAGATAAAGTTAGATCTAATTTGATATAAAAGTAGGGACGGTAAAAGTAAATCTTTTTTTTTGAATTATACTAAAATTGCATTATTTTCCAAGTATGAGATGTCAAAACCATGTTCGTGAGATTCGCTGGGCGCAGACCAAAGCTTTTTCAAAGGCAATAAGTGGGCACCAAGCATCCCATCCAGAGTTGATTCCAGGAATGTTTATGGCTTCTGCAATAGATATCGCCACAAATAATACAGTGCACTATGAAGAAAAATATATTGTTGGAGAGAGGTAAAGAAGCTGTCTTTTTGTAACGGACCAAGGGTAATATGTAGGACGCCAGGGGTCCGTGGTGGCCGCGCTCGCTAGTCGCTCGACTCCGGCAAAAGAAGTCCGGGTTCGAATCCCCCCCGCGCCAAAACCAAAAAGACCGTGGAATGTATAGTTAAAAGCTTCTGGACACCGAAATTAATGAGTGGACCTAAAAGAAACTAGGTTTTCCTGCAACTAGGTTAATCCAGAGTGCACTCTGTGCATAATGTGACACGGCACACACGTTGTTGAACATCCCTAGTTGGATTGTAGTACGCCTCTCAGAGGCAACAGCGTCAAAAAATGTAGGACGCCACTCCAATGTTTTGAAAAAAATGCTAGCATTTTTTTTTACTTTTCTGCCTTTGTTTTATGAACTGGAAGGTAGTGGCCAAAATATATATATATAAGGGATCAAAAGTAAAAAAAAATGGGGGAAACAGCTTGCAGATAATCACATTTTTCAAATAATCCATTACAATTTCAAGGCTGGCCTCTGAAGCACTGGATAAAATCTACAAACCGCAGATGGAGACATCGTATAGCGGGCCTGTGCCAATAAATATTACAGTAAAGGAAGGCATTTGTGAAATACTTTTTAATGTTGATATCAAGTAAGATGCTCTGTATAAATTATCAGTGAACAGGCAAGAAAAGCTAGAATAAAATATAATAATTATTCTAGCTTTCCTTGATACTTTTTTTAGTTGTTTACATGTTGATGATATGAGTAATTTCCGTCCTGATCTGTAGTTATCAACCTATACGTGGAAATTCTGGCTTCTCCGTCATTTCAAAGCAGAAGGAGGACACTTGGATTTCAATTACCGGGCCGATGACTGGACTCCTAAATGACAGGCGCACAATAGTATTGAACTTGCATAAGTTTTCTGCAATAACCCATATAGGCTATGCGTGGAGGGATCTGCCTTTTCGCACATTAGAGGCGTCATATTATTCAAAAGATGGCCGGTAAGGAGGAGGAGAACTACATACGGAGTTTAGATACTTAATTAAGTTAGCTTCCGCGAAGTTCCGTTTCATATTGGCGTGGCAGCTGGCTGAGCGTAGGATGTAAAATGATAATAATTCATTGATGACTAATTTGATAATATGAGGTATGAATATCGTAAGAGCTCCGTGGAGAAATGCCATATAAACCATCTTTACTATCGCCAACTTCGATATTGTATAAGTTATAGCCAATTTTGCTTATTTACAGATTGCCTGGAAGTTCATGGAAATGCTATGTGTCTCAAAAAAGTGGAAAGTGTCTGTTTTATTGATGGGATTTACGGCTAATGCAAGTAATGGTCTCCGAAAAGAATGAAATCTGAAAGTTTTGTGACCGGAGGGTGTTTTAGAAGTCGAGCATTAAAGTCTTGCGGATTACTAACCCTAGCAAGAACAATGTCAGCTCGCTTTTAAAATTATATATCCCCTATCGATAAGATATAATAATTACATTCATGACTTCATTTATTACGTATATGAGCAATTTTGATTAGATTAATTCACCATTGAAGATTATTAAAACTAAGCTCTTGGAGAAATATCAATTTGTTATTAATCATTTACTCCAATACAAGTTTATACACAGAGGTTCTCAATATCCAGGGAGAAGATGATATACATAATTGTTTTACTTTTTTGTAGGTTTTTGTAGGTAGTTTGGTTGCATTATTACACAATTATTGTACAATGAAACTCCACTACGTACTGTATATTATACTATAAATTGTAAATCACACCAGCATATGTTTCATAGACATTTTTTGATTAAAAATGAATTTCATTGAAAAACCTTATAGATATTTTGGAGCGATTGAAGAAGTCGGACCTCTAAATTTTTCGAGTCAATTTCTAAAAATATTTCCAAAATATGGCTATATTCAATTTTTTTCACCCTATTTAGCATAAGAATTATATCATATTTAAATTAAAATATTGCATAATTTGAGTGCTTATTAACTCCTTTGACATTGCCTAATATTCAACAGCAAATTTGCCAAACCAAACCTAACCTGACATTCGATGCATTCTTAATTTGTATAGTGATTTCAAGTGCGCTACTTGCGCTAGCCCTGCGGGGCTTTAGTATTGTGTAATATCTAGCCCGTGGGCACCCTAGTCTTAGCCCTGCGGGGCTATACCCATCTAAAACCTTAACCTATCCCTTCGGGGCACCTAACCTATATAGCTTAGAGGTCCGACTTCTGCAAAACCATCCGATATTTTTTCCCGAGGTAACGATTGTTTTGTTACGGTATAGCGCGGTACATCTTTGCTACAATAAAAGTTGCTAAGATTTTTCACTTAACACCAAACATTATACCCTGTCTAAAGTGTTATAAGGTTTTCAAACTCTATCCGAGGCTCGCCCAATGCGCCAACAACCTCGACACCTCCTTCAGGTCCTTCATTCCCTTCATAAACGAATTCATAATGGCGATATTATTATTGCCATGGATCTTCTTGAGCCGCCTCAGGAGCACGTTGAAGAACCTCGCCCGCATCTGCTGCACCTCCCGGTTGTTGATCTCCGTCGTGAACATGACAATGTAGTTGAGGATCGTGTACCGCTCCCGCTCCACCGCGAACGACGCCACCCCCGCCATGAAGTTGGAGATGGTCTGGCAGATCTCCTCCAGCTCGGGGCACTTGTTGTCCTCAGTGATCTCCTTGCCGTGGATCACCTTCAGCTTCTCGATGGGCAGCACGCGCTCAAAGTGCTCCTCGTACTCGTGGATGTCCTCGGCCCCGCAGATGCGCTGCAGCTGCTCCCGGGCGTCCGGGGAGTGCTCAACCATCGCCAGGAACAGGCTGAGCCCGTCCGCCAAGTTATGCTGCAGCAGCACGGCCTGCTCTTCAGGCCCGAGCACGCGGAACTCATCCGTCTGGACGAGCGTCTGCTTCACCCGCTCAAACCCCATCTGCCGCAGGTTCACGTTGAACTGCTTGGACACGGGCACGTCCAGGCTGAAGAGCATGTACTCCTTGAAGAAGTCCCAGCCCATGTTGACGCTCTTGTACGCGGCCTCGAACGAGCTCAGCTTCTCCTTGAACCACATTTCCTCGTCGATGGAGTACTGCAGGTCAATGTTGTCCATCATCTGCAGGTGGTTGGTCAGGTCGCTGTCGAAGCAGGCGGGTGGCGTGTGGGACGCCCGCCGACGGAGGTGGTTCAGGAACGCGGTCTTGCCTGGGTACGCGCCGCCAGTGGCGTCAGCCAAAATCAGCTCCAGGTTCTTGACGAGACCCTCCGTGCCGAACTTGTTCAAACCGCCGTTATCCGGCACTTGGCCGAGTATGCAGATGGTTAGAATGTAGCTGTTGCACCAGAATGGGATCTTCATTGCTTCGAGTGCGTCGATGAGGTCGAGGTATTGGTGGTGGGTGATGCCGAGGGCTGAGGGCGGCATGTGTTGACAGG
This sequence comes from Tisbe holothuriae, assembly GCA_900659605.1. Lineage (NCBI taxonomy): Eukaryota > Metazoa > Arthropoda > Copepoda > Harpacticoida > Tisbidae > Tisbe > Tisbe holothuriae. The sequence goes on along the minus strand of LR141042.1, from coordinate 4,035 downwards.
ACTGGTACTGTCGGTGGAGCACCGAGGGCATTTCCTTGCCCAGGAAGAGCCACCGGAGTTGAAAGGGAGAGGTGGGACCAGAAAAATATCTGGAAATTAAAGTAGCATACTCGATAATTTAGTACAATTATAGCATTAAAGTAGAACATGCACTCAACTAAGCTTTCCGTATATCCACTAATATGGCTAATCCAACATTTTACATCTCATCTTTACAGCTGCTGACCTCAAAACCAAATCAATAGCACTCACAAGATAATCCTATTACTAATACGCGTATGAGACTATAATGAGCCTTCCGCATTAAAGATAAGATGACGTATTACAATTTTATGGCGTACACATCGATTGAAGCTTTTTCTACTGACCTGCACAAAATATACTGCCAAAACATTGGCATCGTCTTTAGCAGCAGCTGCTCCTTCAAACTCTCCTCCATCTGCAGAATCTCGACCTGCTCCATGGCAAAGTAGAAGATGAGCCTGAGCACATTGGACGCGTGCTCCGGAAACGCCTCAGCTACCGGGTTGTTGCTCTCACTCCCGCCATTGACGTCATCCACCATGCCAGTGTGCAGGTCCATGACGGCCGCGGCAAAGCCCAGCGACAAGTCAGTCTTGTCCAGCGCATGCGCATAGGAGGCTTGTATCTGATGAAGCTGGGCCAGCTCGTTCTTCTTGAGATACTTGATGCAGCTGAGCTTTGCTACCTCTTCTCGCATGGCCTCCAGGTCGGCGTTGTCGCGAGCGGCGCCGAGGATGCAGCTGAGCGGGGATAGCTTGCTGCTGCTACCGCAGCTGCTCACACTGCTGTTGCCATAGTTGAATGTAGAGGCTGAGCTTGGCGTTGACAGTGGAGACCGCTTGCTCCATGGGGATGATGACGATGTGCTGGGGACTGAGCGGAGGGATGAGCACGGGGATGCCACAAGGGCTGTTGATGATATTGACGATGCTGATGACGATGACGATTGTTGGATCTGATGCTGGATGTCGTTGATTTGAGCGGATGCGCTGCCGGATTGAGCATTGTCGTCGCCATCGCTGTCATCGGCAGGCATTTCTTCGTCTTCTTCATCTTCTTTCACAACCTGAAGTGGAATATTCAGGGCATTAACAATGCATGGTTATGTTATAAATAGATTGCGGCTAGTCCTAATGGTAACTAGATATGAAGGAAGGATTGCTTGTAGCAACGTATCTTAAATGAATTTAAACATTTGAACTTTGTACGGAGTTCTAAGTTCTAAAAAGAACTTTCTTTTCATAAATCGGCGACCTGATTTATCTGTTTCTAGCGACCATGGCGTACTCGATCAATCGTTCAAAGTTGAACTTGATAGCTTCTTTTATCACGTTCTTCTCACAAGAATATACGAAAAATATTAAGTTACCTTTCTCCTCCTCTTCAGAAATACGAGCTGCTCCTCGCTCTCGTTCTCCCGCTCCTCCTTGCCCTCCAGATCCTGCTTGGAGATGACCTTCCTGAAGCGCTGCTTCTTGTCCTCCTCCTCCAGCACCTTGTCCACCTGCATGCCGGACGAGAGGCAGAGGTCCAATCGGCAGCGCCGGCACTTGATGCGCTTGGAGGGCGCGCGCATGTCGCAGCGGTCCGTCGGGTCGTCAACGCACTAGAATGAGAAACCGCTCAGTTTATTACAAAAGTTTCAATTAAGTTGTGTAACTCGTCTCAGCTAACAATTAGGAAGCCAATAAGCGAGAAGAGGTCATGTGGAATAAATGAGATAATTGTATACGTGGGCATGCTGGCTTTCTAATTCTCTATCAGAGTGTATCTTATAATAGCGTGAATTATAGACATCGTATTTTCGTGCTGTCATGTCTAACTATTCACATCTATTTACGGTCTTAACGAGTCCAATATCGTATTTTTACAGTAGTTCCAAACTAATGTTATTGATTCGAGTTGTGAAGTATTGGATATATCCATCCGGCTAATGTCAAATGTCCGGCTTGACTTACTTTGAACTGCGGCTCCCTCGTCTTCTGGAAGATCCTCCTGAAGAACGCCCGGCAGCTGTTGCACACCTTGGCGCCGTAATTGAGGTGGCCGCGCTTTCGCTCGCCACCGCAAACCTGACATTTTGTGTCATCAACACTGCAAAAGAAACGGAGAAAATAATAATAATGCATATAATGAGCAAATTTTTCCCCAGCAAAAGTATATTTCCCGGACAATTTTACTTGTTTCTAGCATTATTAATCCGGATTGCTTCATATTCGCACAATTAACTGCTTCCTTAGATTTTTTATTTAGTAAATGTTGATTTTCAAAACCATTCCGGTCAAACACAGAAAAAAGGCTTCGGATCGAATCTATGTATACAGCAGCAAACATTTGCACAGAGTAGTGTAGTTTTACAACTGCTGAGACCGAATAAATAACCAATAAAATGTGGATCCGCCGACTTTTTTCTGCAAAAGTCGGTGCTACATCGTTGTTGTATCTTCGGTCTGTTAGATACGTAGTAGAATTATAAGTAGATGTTTACCGTTTACGGAATGTTATACTCGTAAATGTAATAAAGTTTGATATGTATTGGACCATAATATTTAAAAGGTAACTGTTGAAAAATTAAAAAAAATCTATAAACTGATATTCTTTAGATATATCTCGATACGTTCGTTTTTTACAGCCGTGGGTTATATTATGTTTGATCCAGGTACCGAATTAAAGTTGAAGATTTTTTATATATACAATCATACGAACATTTAAAGGGTCAAAATTCCTCAAAATCCTACCTTGCTTCCATTTTCCTAGACTATTGTTCTCTCTTTAAGTACTGTCTCCATAGTCACGTTTGATTCAAGTTGATTTTGTCACAAAACTCAGCTGTCGCCCTATCAAAGTACGTATCTTGCTGATATTCACATGTGTATGTAGCCTTAGTAGCAGTCACTGCAGCTGGAGCAAAACAAAGTTGACGGGCCGGCCCAGTCTAAGCAGTCGAACACATAACAGGCAAAGCCAATATGCTGAGAGTTAGAAATACATTCGGTCCAGGTTCTCGTTAAAATTTACATGTGTGCTTGATTGAAACGAAGTTTGCTCTGTAACTCCGCCAAAATATAAAAAATAAATATATTACGGCTGTTTTCCAGTATCGTCACATGAACAATAGTTATGATGCGTATTTCAGAGCTGCTGTTGCGTATCATGCATAGTTATTATGTCGCTATATGTACGTGTATGACAGTGCTCCCACAAAAATATTAAATAAGAAACCTGCTCAAACTAGTTCTTTTACTGAAGAAGGAATGTATAGCTGAGTTGTTTGATATGCTGAATATTTTTGGCGCGGATGAAAAGTAAAAGAATAATAATGGTTAATTATTGTATTTATGATTTGCTCACACACCATCATTACCCCTAACAGTGAAGTCTATATAGTAACAACGATTTGTTAAACTATGTATATTTCGAGTTCAAATAAAAAGACCCATTTTGACGTACCTGACTTCAATGTCAAATTATATTGTCTTTTTTATTATTGAGAACAGACTGAACAGTATATGAAGCTAAACGTTGAACTGCGCTCCAGAGTAGAGTACAAAAAAGGGTTTCTCAAACAGCAACATATTTGGCGTAGACAGTAGCAAAACACAAATCAATTTAAATATACCAAGCAAACACTCCATAATAGTAGCACTGCAAAAATGGTGCAATATCTTACCTTTCATCCTCCATAACTAGTTAATTTGAACAATCAATTTAGTGATATGATTTTACACTCTTATGTATATCTTGTATCTTAGTGAACAGCAGAACTGGAACGGCAATGCTCGAATCGACCATGCCGCAGAGAGCGGTTTTTATATGAGAAAGGAGGCAAGAGAGAGACAGGCAGAGAGAGAGAGAGAGAGAGAGAGAGCAGTGCAAATGAAGGTTAGAGAGAATTAGCAGCGGCGACTGCGCGCGCTCAATTTGGCCTTGTTGAAGGATAGACTGAGCGCATGCTAAGGCTGTAGTAACTGTTGTACTCCAATATACGCCAGAAGGTATCACAATTCTCAT
>LR141041.1:0-13857 GCA_900659605.1 Tisbe holothuriae | reverse complement strand
GGGAGCGAGATAGTGAGAGGGAGAGAGAGAGAGAGAGTCGCAGCTGCTCAACACTGTCGTCACCTTCACAGCAAGGGGGATTCTCGATCGGCAGAGAGTTAAGTGCGGGCCTCCGGGAGGTAGCTGCAATAATATACTAAGAAAAATAATCCAAACTAATTATTGCTCTTATCAATATTTAACATTTGCAGTAGCGTAGAATACGTTAAAGAGTATTTCTTGTATTAACTGATTTAACGTTACATTTCTTCTCCATCTTCTGTTGTTTTCCTTGCCTTTTTCTTTCACTACTCTCGTATTATTTTACGAAAGTGTTTTTGCACCGAGGCAGAAACAGCAGCACGAATGCGTCTAAATAATATTAAAGAGATATATGGGGAAATAATTACACATCGCGCAACTTTTAGCTTATTTTCATTCATTTTATTTTCTCCCTCTATTTTCCCCATTTTCCTCGCGCATAAAAACCTTATTCTCCAATTGCTTGGAAAAAAGCGATCGAAGGCACATTGAGAATTTGTGTGACATATTTTTCTCCATAAAAGTTTCTCTCCCTACCAACGAGACAGGCGAAAAAAGTGGATTCTTTTTTCTGGGTGCGTTTGACGCTGGAGTTGCAAATAAAGAATAAAAAGCAAAGAAGTGGAGGGAACGGAGAGAACAGAAGGTGGAGGAGATGTGTAAAGTGTCCCTTGGGAATTATTATAATTGACTTTATAGTTGTACTGTACTTTATGTATTATATATAGTTAGTCCATACAGCGCCTGACTAAATGCTGAAAAAGATTTCAGCTGAGTTTTTTGAGCAATTCATCTAAGTTTGTCTTAACTCTTAATCCATAGCTGAAAGTGTCCGAAAAAAAATTTAGCTGGTGCCGTAGAAGGAAACTCAAGTGTGACTGAACTTGTACTTAGTCAGCAGCTGGTAAGACGTTTTTTTCGGCTGGGCAGTAAGTGATGCTAGAAGGGACACACAGTCCCTTGGGAGTTAGGTCGTCATAAAATGTATCAGTATTTACCTACATATATACAAAGATATCGCCAGGAATTGAGCAAATGTATATCTCGCAGCATCACCAGATCCCCTCCATGTTTCTTTCCATCCACCAAACTTGTGTCAGTTGCAGTGCATAAAAAGCGAGTAGAATATATTTTCTTCGAGACAAGTTGGTGACAGATTTCAATGGTGGATTTAGTTTTCTCCCAGATTCATCTGGTATTGTGTTTAGAACATATATTGGAAGACTAAAGCGCTTTACTAGGCATACTACTCGTATATTAATGTATACTCAAAATTTGCGCACATAGTGTATGTCTTGAATTAATTTTGACAGGTGTATTCGTACTATATCACCGCTGTCTTTGCATACTCGTATATCACGAAAAAAGGCCCATTGGTTTAATTAACCAGCTTTGGCGAAACACACGGTTATATAAAGTTGAAACTGGGGCTCATTTTCCTTGAAATGAATGTAGGATTTATGTGCGTACAAGATACGAACACACACTTTGCAGCCGGAATATTATATATTCCAGAATCTTCACAAAATATATTCCCAGCAAAGTTTATGTTTCCAAAACTTTTTCCTGACACTTGAAAATCCGCATAATGAAATGATGATGTTAATCTCTCAAGATAAAGAATGAAAACAAGTTTTTAAAGCCATTTAAAACGTTTTCTAGAGGGAAGAAGATCTATTTTCCCCGTCACTTCGAATGCTAAAGTTCTTCCGTTTTTGCGAGTGCGAATGGAGCTCGAGAGTTTTTGCTACTTTTCCACGCGCCAGTTGCTGTTACTAGTGTTAGACGGACAATACTTTTATTAAGCAATTATTTATACTGTATAAAATAAATATAGTGTAAGATTTTTAACACTTGAAATCTAGTTCGAATGCACGTCTAATATTTAATCACTATAGTGAAATGTCCGTTTAAGCAACACAAATAACTCATACTCTTTTCTAGTACTGAGCACATTTTTGCAGCCAATACATCTCCTAAAAGCCAAGGAGAAAAATGAAGTCTGGAGTAAGAGACTCTTACGCGAGTAATTACAACTACAAGGAAAATTGACTAAGTTATCTATTTGTTAAATATTGAATACATTTTCATGATAAAATAATTGTGTTCCTTATTGACTCTTATTTTGATAATTTCTCTAGCAAATAATGCATAAAATTAGAAGAATAACTATTTTATATTATATCCCAGTAATCATTCAAAGTCAAGGTTAAGTATGAAGTATTTAATATATTATATAAGTCAGTGTAGTTATGCTTTTTGGATATGAAATAGTGTCTACGTCTACTGAACAGATGATACATTCATTTTGTTCAGCAGTGGGCAAAAATCATCCTTTTAACAAAGAAACAATGACATTGCTAAGCGAACAATGACAAGAAATTGTGCTTAGTGCAGCAAATGGGAACCACACTATAAATAGGAATGCCATAGAGTATGGTTATCTTAGATAAACATTATACCATTTAATGGCATTAATTCAGTAGAAGATGACATCTGTTAACCCTGAAAAGTGGTTTAGGACCTACATCTGCCAAGAGAAGAGAAGAGGAGAGAGAGAGAGAAAGAGAGAGAGAGAACAGTGCCAGAGGTCGTTTCTGTTCGTCAATAAGAAAAATTCCCCCTCTACTTAAAACGGGACTTCCCATTTAGAGAGCAGAAGGTCGTCGGCAGAAGCAATGGCCTCAACAGGGTCTCTTAAGTTTGTCCCAAAGACTGAATGATGCTTCTAGAACTAGAATCCAACTAGATTTGATCCACTGTGCAATATCAATACACATTCTAGAAATTTGACATGGATTTTGGAGTGAGTATTTAACGTAATTATTAGTCCTTCACACTTAAAATGCAATAGTTATTGTATAACTCCACTAACAATTTATTAGCCTTTCAATAAGTGTCTAAATGTATACTTATTGCGGAGATATGGCCTGTTTTACTTAGGTGATGTTTCGATGGCTTATGAATGTTCAACATTTGTGCAATAAACACTAACTATTTTGTTAATTCTATCTCGTCGGGCTGCTTGCAGTTCTTATGTCTCTTATAATCCGACAACAAGTTCGTTTACTTTCTGCTTCATCGTCAAAAGTTGTGACTGCGCCGTAAAAAGAATCCTTCATTATGGTGTTTGACCTCAGATTAATTTGGGGGAACTTTTACTTTTGCTGTACTTTGTCAGAGCAGGAGCTTGACAGATGTTTCTGGAAGCCACAGAAAATGTGCCAATGACAGAAAAGTCTTTAAATAAGATATTTTTGTTCATTTCTCGCTTAGACGGGAAATGTTACCTACATTAGAAAAAATAATTTGGAGGTAAAACACAGCTGTAGTTGTAATACTGCATAACCCAGAAAGTACAAATATAGAATAAAGCACCCATTATATGCACTCCCACTATTATAGCGATAATTGGATTGCTTTATCTCTGTGTCTATTCTATGCATAATAATACCGATACAGATTGCAGACACTAATCTCTTTCTCATTCTTTCAAAGGTACAACTTCAAAACACATCCTAAAATTTACATAAGCCATTTTAAATGGTTATTTAGCACGGCAGTTAGGGTGCAATAGTTTAGAATTTATCCACTAATTACCTATGTGATAAGTGAATAAACTTGCATAAATGAACAGGTATGGTGAAGTTATATCATGTTTTTTTCTTAGCAGTAATTTTCTGGAAAGTGTTTGATATTGTACTGTAGCAGCTCCCCTAATCTCGAAAGACTTCTCGGCTACAGATACAAACTACAAAATATTGGTCTAGGGTAACAAACATATAAATGCAAATAGAACGTCAAATACATCAGTAAAACTGTTTGTGTCGGGAGTTGTGGGGCACTTTGTGGTTCATTTATAGATATTATTGTAACCTTCTTTATATACTTAGTAAATAGTAACAGTGAACTGCAGAGTCTAGAGTCTGTACTGACTTATTCTTTGAACCATAGATTCACTCTCCTTTCCCCATACTTTTTGATTGGGACTGACACACTAAGAGAAAAGAAGAAGAAGAAGTTCCTGTTTTCCTTACTTCTCTGATTTCCTCTAAAAGGCCTTTCTCACAGAAAATTCAGTTGAAAGAACCAAACCTATTGACTTTATATACCCCACTATTTGCAATCTTGCTGCCTTGGTCAGTATGGAATTTATACTTTTGAGGAGATGGCTTAAGAGGCTCATTTTCTCTGCTCTAAGAGGGTTAAGTATAGAATGGAAAGAGTCTGGAACTATTTTAATACTCTTGCATTTAGGTATATTCTCAAACACAAGACTTGAGAATATGCACTTCTCATTAATGTAATTGTGTGGTGCATATTAATAATATAGTCATAAAATGAACTTTGTCCATGCACATGCATTTATGTTAGCAACCTTTAACTTTGGACAGTTTAAAAATTGCATTAGTTCATTCCTGAATTCAAAGAGTCAAGGAAGTCGTACAGGAAATCTTATTCCGAAATTATACTGCTGCTAGAAAAATAAGGCGCAAGATGCATTTTTCCAGATTTTTTTCTCTTCAGATCAGTTTCTGTCCAACTTCCTTCCTTGCAATTTCAAACATTATTGGGTCACGCGAACAAATTCTGAAACTCGGGACAAAATGTATATACAGTGCCACCGCCGGAATTTATATTCTTCCATTAGGTACATAAAGACGAAATTGGCGGCACAGTCACATTACTCACAAGAACACAATAGAGAAATACTACTACTACCGTTCTCGAGTCTCACAACAAGCCGCTAAAGCCACTCGAACTGTTTTTCAAGGATTCAGCCTCTTCTATCCTTTTTCCGCTTTCTCTTCGGGACAGACTTTGCCGGCCACAGTGGCTTCTTAAGCCAAAATATAACTCTATTTGGAATGTTTTATGCTTCCGCTTATTCCCATATTATCCCACTGTGCAACAGTGCCGGTCTAACCCACTTTCCTGTTGGGATAAACAAATACTTTTTCTCTCCTTCTCCTTCTTTTCTACCTTGAGTCTCTCATCGTCTCTCTCGCTCTAATGCACAGAAGCACAGTGGATTATGCTCAGAAGTAAAACAATGATATGTTTAATGCACAGTATACACACACATCTCAAAATTGTATATTTTTCCGTATATAATTGATAATTAGGTTCAATATAAAACCACTGTTAATATAGAAGGGGTAAGAGGAGAAAGGCCCCAAACAACACATAACAAGAAAATAAATACGTCCGAGTAATATTTCTCCTCGTGACCGTATGGGTTGAAAAAGGAGCCTTTTCAACTTCTTCGCACATGGTGGGATTTGAGAAGAGCTCAAAATTCTGCTGGAAATAACTGAGGCATGTGCTCAATTGTATATATTTTTGAAGATGTTCAGAGAGGGAGGGGAAAGTTCGAGGCATTCCCGACAAAATAATATTTCAATATTTCAATATACTCTGGATTTGATGAAGTTATGAGAACTGAGTCCGATTATTAAAAAGCCGAAAGCAACTCCTTAACGCTAAGTAGTTGCTTAGCAATCATTTCAGCCAATGAGGAGGCTGCATTCAGACTAAAGAAGTACCTTAGGCGCTAAGTATCTCATTTTTACTTTTTAATAATTGGACTCTGATGTTCTATTACCTTACAAAAAGAAATTAGATTATTTTAACCTATATGAGTCTTGAGTTCATCACCATGTTTATTGGGAGTACAAATGGGTAGAGAAGTTAAAGTTTAAACATAATGTAGATGAAATTAGAGAACCACCAAGCGTCCTATAACTAAAGGTTAGGTCAGGAAATTTGTTGTCGAATATTTTCCCATCATCATGGAGAAAAGAAAGTTGCCACTTTCAGCCAATAGCATAATCGCGAGCAAAGGAGAGATCAGCCAATTAGAATCAAGATAGGGACTCTCTCATGGCCTAAAAATGACATGACTGATGCGATATTAAGTGGATTAATTGGTCTTTTCATTGAACAATAGTATTCAAACAGTATTATTCTATGCTAGTAATACAATATTTGTTTAAAGAAAAATGTGTAGGTTCACATGAGCCAAGGATATTAAAGTTTTTTTACATAATGAAATATTTATTGTGCAATCGTCCCTAGAACCTCCTTCTGCAAGAAGGGATGCTTCCTAGTTGAAAAAACGCGACAAAAAGTAATATACTGGCCGAAAATTGAGATTTGTCTGGCCGCATTGCTCCAGAATCACCCATCAACCCTGTTGAGGCAGCAAAGCCCTCTGATTGGCTAAAAGTGGCAACTTTTTTTCTCCATGCAACTGCGGAATATTACAACAACAAATTTCCTGGCCCAACCTTTAGTTCTAGGACGCTTGAGAACCACGAATTTGGAGATATTATTTGCATTAAGTTAGCCTTCTTAATGCCTTTACTAACGGAATAATAACATCTTTTAGTCGGGTATTTCATGTTCATGTGTGTAGCAGAGTTCTTCTCTCTTTACAAATGGTGCTTGAGCATGACATCTAATTATTCTCCTCGCCAAAGAAAAGGAGGTTCAAGAGATACACACAATACAACAAATGCTACTCTGGAGGGCATCAGGAAATGGAAGATGAAGCATTGTTAGGGAATCATTTGATGGTAGATATTTAGTGCCAAGGTATTATAGCCATGGAAATACATATCGGCTGTCCAAATGATAAGGAGCCCAAGGTGCCACATCGACCGGTTCTAATTTTACAAATATATTGAAATAAACTACTAAAAGAGTCCTTAACCTCTTATGTATGTTTATAGTATCTGTGCGGAGCATAAACATATGGTAAAAGTCATTGTTGGCACTTCTGAAGTTTTACAATGTTGGCTAGAAAACTCTTATTATTTGGACAGCCGAATTCTGTGCAAAAAAATACTTTGTTGTTGAATTCAATAATTGGTTTTAATGGTAAAATATGTCCAATACCAATACCTAGCACATTCATTAGTCACACGACCACTTATTCTCTCAAGGAAAACACAGCTTAACCATCCCATCATTTGTAACAAATCCTTGTAGAGCAGCAGCAAAAACTTTTCTAAGTCTGATGTACAACTTGCTCCTTTCTTGTTCTTCCGTATGGAGTATAAAGATTATCGCACCTCTGCTGTACAAAATCAAAACACATCACAAAAATTACCACTTAAGTAAAACAGGCTATAACTTCGCATATGTATGTATTTAGACGGGGTGTTGCACTTATTAAACAGCTAATTAGTGGATTAATGCATTACCAATTGCATTTTGTGTGTTAGTTACTAATAATAATAATAAACACTCATTCCAATATGCATGTCAAATTTCTAGAATGTATTTTGATATTTTACTGTAGAGACCCAGTCAAGGAGAAAAGAAGAAGCAGCCCACTTCCATTCCAGAAAGTTTCTTAATAAAATTGCTCGGAGCAGACAGTGCACAGTGGTTTATATTTATACTGCTCTATCTGCCCCTAAACCACTGTGCAGACCGCAAAACTTTTTTGTTTAGACGTGTTATTTCTGATGGTCTCTGCAGAGTTTTGTAGTAATGACTCCAGTTAGGAAGAGCTAATATCGTCTTGCTTCAGATTTAGATGATTGGTTTCTTTCTCAACATAAGTAAAAATATATAATATGAAAACTTAACAGATCCTTCAAATTCTAAGACATTTTATAAGAGATGCGAAGAGCGCAAGTTCGAAGGGGAATGGTTTGCATGCAAAACTTTTATGCAGGGGACCGGGGTTCGATTCCCAGCCATGGCGGATGGATTTTTCAGGTGCCCCAAAAAGCAACCACAGGACCTCAAGGACTTGCCCCTGTGGTGTGCTATTGCCATGAACATGAAAAGGTAGTGCCCGAAAATATATAAAGAGGGGATGTATAGCAAATATTTAATAAAAAGAGATGCCAAGTTGCAAAAACATGATTTTCCTGGTCATAAAACATGCAATAAAAGTAATCGTTTTGAATATATTTCGTGCCATAAACCATTTTGACAGATGATTATGTTAGAAAAACGGATCCTCGCATTTCCGACTCGTAAAAATGCCCCTTTTTACAACCAGCGCAAAATCAAGCAATCTATATTTTTATTGGTGAGGCATCTTTGAGCAGTTTTCACATTTTAAGATCGGGTGCTCCTATTTGCATAGGCACGCTTATTATTTCAAAATGCTGTTGCCATGCGGTAAAAAGGAATTGGTTTGTATTCTGCTGTCCAAATGATAAGAAGCAAAAGGTGTTAAATATGTGTGTTCAAAGGCCATATAAAGCTTGAATTAAGAAGTTGTAAGAGTTCTGTACCTTTTATATAAGTTTATAGTGTCAGTATAGAGCATAAAACATGTGCTAAATGTCTTTGTTAGCTCTGCTGAAGAGTTACAATTTTTACTTGAGAAATCTTATCATTTGGACATTTTTTTTTACTTTCCTATGCTCTTTATTGGGTCCTCATATGAACAATTAAATAAATTTCTCTATTCTCTCATCCACATTGGCACTACCAGTCGCAGACTGGTTCATCCCAGAGCTGGAATCCCACACGCCGATCTCCGACGCGTCCACCTCCCCGTTGACCCCCACAGGTCAGGCCCAGACCACTCCCGAGCCAAGCAACACCGCTTTATACTCCGCGGTCAGAGAGTAGGTGGTCAATGTCTGGAAGACAAATAAACTCTATTAGGTTCTTCACTTTCCATTCTCCATTTTCATGATATTTATTCATAATTAATCTACTTTGATTAATGAATTTAGGACAGTCCCTTATTAAATGAATAGCATCTTCTACAACATGATCCTCACATGCTCTACAATATTGGCTAATATTTGGATGTTCTTTGTGAACATGCCTTCCAAGGAAATTAAATCCTGTAATAAATTGTGTTAGTTTAGCAACCATGTGTCTTGGTAGGAGCAATATTTCCTCAGATTTCTTCAGATCTATAGATTCCATCCAATGTTTTGTTTGAGTTCGCCCCGGCGATTTATGCCACTGATCGTTCCAAAATTTAAGTGCTTTAGCCTTAATTGCATTCTTCCTATGGGAAACCGGTACGTTAGTGTCCTCCTGAAAAACAGAGTCAGCTTCTCTGCCATCCTTTGCTAGGTCGTCTGCTATTTCGTTGCCTATATCACCTACATGTGCTTTCACCCACTCTATGTGGAGTAAGTTTTCTTTGCCTAGTTTATTTAAGGCCAATTTTGTCTCAAACGCTAGTGACGACTTAAAAATGTGGGATGTTAATGACTGTATTGAGGACATACTGTCTGTTCTAAATGAGATGACCTTGTTTGTTACTTCATAATCTAAAATTATTTCCGCCGCTTTCTTAATAGCTGTTAGTTCTGCCATGAAGACGGTACCCTCGTCTCTTATGCTGCCACAGTGGTCTAGTTCAATTTCTCCGGTAATATGAATTCCAAATCCTAATTTTTCCTCCATTTTTGACCCATCGGTGTAGGCTATTATATCCGCATCTGGGCATTTTTCATGTTTGAATGATGTTGTTATATGTTGTTATATATTGCAAGTAAGAAGTTACAGGAATACCGGAAATCTTATTATTCTGATTATGAATATGAGTAATATGGGCCATTCAGTCAAAAATTTGTACAGTACATTCCTATCGTCATACGTATTACAATCATTATGTTTTTAATATTATGACCAGGGTTGCTTAATCGATCACAGAGTCGAATCGAGTTTCGACTTTAATCAACTATTTCATAGTCGATTGAGAGTCGACTTTTTCGACTTTGCCTTTTACAACGTTTGGTAAATAAAAGTAACAAACATAAAACTCACATTAATGGCTATATACTAAGCTAAAAAGGATAAAGAATGCCTAAAATATATAAATTATTATTATGGAATATGGTACTAAATTATATAGCCTAAATTACTAAGGTTATATTATTTTTATATAATGGCAAAGCGAACCTATCAAGATTCATTATATAAATTACAATTTAATGACCTTTTAGAGCAATGATAAGATTTTATATTTTATGTGCCGTCAATTGATGCATAACATAAAAACATATTAAATCTGTATAAAGAAAGTAACTATATTATCTAAGCATAGTAATTTACACTTCTTAAAGCAGGAATTGAAGCAAATTTGTATGTTTTACCTTTAAAGTTAATATTGATATGTTAACATAGTAAATGAGCATTTTTATTAATGAGAACTCTTCAATAGCCTATTAGGTAACAATAAACATCATTGTTTTATTAACATTCTAGGTATAAATGCGTTAACTAATCATCAATTTAAAGTCGAAAAAGTCGATTAAAGTCGACTTTAGGCTCTCAAAGTCGAAACTCGTTTTTCGACTAAATCAAGCAACTCTGGCAGGAGATGATTTGTTACATTATACATATATGCTATTAGATTGGTAAATTACAGCTAGAGTTTAATAAAATTTAAACATCATAAACTATTCGATTTTTAAACAAATTTGGTGCTAGATGTTTTCAGGGACATGTCAACCCTTGCTTTTAACGATTGGCTGTCCTCCTGGCGCACGTATAGTGGCCTGTGATTGGCTGAAATGGCTCACGTAGACCACGTGACGTCATCACATGAATCACATGTTTCAGCTGTTGACAAAGCGCGGAATCAGACTTTTCCTGATCTGACCAACCTTTGAATACACCCCCTTGGGCTACCCTAAGGTTTGCAGACATAATATTCTATGTTGACATTCAAAAGCTATAAGATTTGGCCCCTGATGATTAGCAGTTTTGATACTCCGGCAGTACATTGGGTTAAAAACTGTTCTAAATATATAGTTAGAAAGGTACAGTAACTGGGCAACTAATAAGAGTATGCCCCAAAAGTAACTTGGCTCCAGATGATGTAAATCCAGAAGAAGAATACTATAAGACTAAGTAGTATTGTCGCTTGGAGCAGCTGCTATCTGGTTCAAAAAGTTAGCCTTGTTTACCACCTGAGCCTCCAACCTTTTCTTTGGCATTGTGTACCCAAAACCAAAACCCCAAATCATACCTTTTGGAGAAACAGCAACCCAACCTCCAGTCCCAGCTTCGACCGATGCCAGGTTCTGAAGTCCCAAAAGTGCTATTAGCACAACTATTAGTCCCATCGTACGGACTGTGAGTCAAGGCTTGATTTTCTACAAATTCATGTTTTTATTGGTCACTAACGTGACCAATACAATACTGAGACATTTGGAATAACAATATGCTTGATATTTTATATTAGTTTTAGGCATTTTCCTCCCTCCTTTCCTCCGGCAGCAGACTGAATTCGGCTGTCCAAATGATAAGAATTATCTAGCCAAAATTGAATGCATTCATAAGAGCCAACAAGGACTTTAGACGTATGCTCTGTACTCATACTATAAAAGTACATAAGAGGTTAAGCGCTCTTATAAATGCTTATTTCAAGCTCTTTATAGGATTATGATTCTTATCATTTGGACAGCAGCTGTTCTATATTTGACAAAAAATGACCGATATAAGCAGTCTGCAGCTCTGCTATGCAGTACAGTAACTAAGCTCAAAATTAAGTACCGCGCGCCAAAAATTTAGTGCCAACAGCCGGAGCAGCTGAAGGTTGTTATAGTAACTGTTATACATGTTTATATACTTATAATTTTCTATGTTTCTATGTAGTAAATACGATAGTACATAATCCTAATATATATTTTTTGATATCATCTAAAGCATGTTCATGCAAACTAGGTTGTTTCTATAAAAACTCAATTTCTGATAAAATCCGTATATAAGAACAAAATTTGCCTCAAGTTTATTCAGCATGGCAAAGCACATGTAAAAATGTGTCGGTTAAAGAAACTTTAGAACCCATTGTGCGGAATCCTACCAATTAAAACCACTGTGCTCATGCATGCTCTTAGTAACCGGTAATAAATAAAAAAAACATTTTAGGAAAAATATATATTTGCTACAAGGACATTTAATCGATATATTCAAAACATAGATCTATCTTTAGATTACAATTATTATAGCTTACAAGTCTTAGAGTGTTGCTGTATAACAATAATTATTATTGAAACTATGATATTCAATTCATCTAAACTTTTTAAACTGTCCTTGTAAATATTAACAATAACCTTTGAACAACATTATTATTCTACCACACAAGCAATTCCAAGGCCAATCGAAATGTTTCAAAAATGTTGACTTTCCTTTTACGTAGAATGTATCAACACAGAATGTGGCTTTAATGCGGCTTATAAGCTTTGTTACATACAGCATAACACGTCAATATGCAGTTCTCATAAGGCCCGATAGGGGGCAGTGTGATCACCGTGACCAGCGTTGAGTGAATTGCATTGAACGGAGGCGGGAGGAGAGAAAGTAAATAGAGAAGTGTTTGATTGAAGCAAAACTACTACTAAAATAAAAGAAGGTGTCTTGCACGTATGTTAATTAGATACCATCATTAATACCAGCATCAGTGTGTATGTGCTCCAAAACTAATTTAGTTGCCCACTAAACATAGTAGAAAGTATTAATTTATTTCTATGGCACCACAGAAAAGCGCTTCTCTCTCTTTCTTTTCACCCGCAAGATACTTTCAGCCGAGCTCTCGTCCTGAGTTTAATATATAATTATGTTTGGTCACGATTTCCAGAATGCGATCCTATTGACAATATTTTATACTATTTTAGGCGGCAATCTTCAAATCGTGAATAAAGGGTAAAGTTACAAAATATAAATATTTTGGTGGTACTAATTCCGTTATGATGTCAATTAATTATGGAAGCAGCATTAATTTCACATTTATAGGACTGTATACATTTTGGCAGGCTAGAAAGTTGCTAATTTTATTTTCCTTAATACAATACAGTGCATTATGATTGACGTTATGCTCCCTTAATATTATTTGGAATTACTTTACATTTACTAACAAACCAAAAGTTTTTTTTGGTTATACAAATGCAAACAAATAGAATCAAAGTTAACCATGTCAAAAAAAATATCATTGTGATCCATAAAAAAAATCATTTTTGGCTTTCATAAATTCTCAAATCATCATACAGCTATACAGCACTATCCATGGATATGATCGCAATTATGTCTAACAAATGATTCTTAATGCTCAGTGATGGGTTATGCTATAAGATAATATATTACTATAATATGTAACAATTTACAAAATTACAACACTCATCATATCTATATATTAATTACCTAATTGTTTACCCAATATATGTTGATATATTGAAAGCTCTTTATAACAATAATTCATATATTAACCAGTGAGTGAGCATTACTAAAGCTCAAAAGCCAGTTGTCTCACAGACTTCCAAATGGCACCACAATTGCATTTAATATTGTTACTAATTCTTGCCTTAAACTCTCAAGTCTTTGGGGGACAATGGAAAAGAGCTACACCAGGTGAGCAATTTAAACATGGTTAGAGACTTAGAGGTCGCATTATATTACAGGCTGACACGAGTGGTACTTTCTAATGCATCTACATCTGCATTACATACGTTATGCATGCACTTAATGTTGGATAATTCAACAGATTAATACAAACAAGGAATGTAACAGTTATTCTTGCATAATACAAAATGTTATATTGGAGACTGTTAGGCAAAGACTACAATCGTCATGTTCCTTAACAGAGCATAATTATTCCAAATGAATGTAGAGTTTAAATGATAACAATTGCGGAGTACCATTATATGCAATTCTTATTAAAGTTGATGGCCATTGGAGTGAATGGCGCCAAGAAGGAGCTTGCGCCATTACATGCAAACCAGATGCAGCCACGGATGAAAGCAGCTTTACCATGAGAGAAAGAAGATATTGCAACAATCCCAGACCTGCTGGTGGCGGGAGGGAATGTTTGGGGAGGGAATGGTCAAGGGTTAGGACTTGTGA
>LR141040.1:0-13859 GCA_900659605.1 Tisbe holothuriae | reverse complement strand
GAACACAAAGGGTTTCCTAGCCCTGCGGGAGCCAAATAAAAAACTTCCCGTTACGGACCACGAACGGCACTCGCGCCAAAATGACATTTCATTTTTCCTCCAATAACCCCTTCAGATCCGTTTCACAGAACAATGACACTGCAGCTACCCTTCAAATTACAATCATATTTTAGTTTTACCTTGTTTTCCTCATTCGAAGCCACCGAGAACGCCTTCCTATCATCCACGATCTGGGCCAGCCGTCCAAACTCCGCCTCCAGCTCCTTGGCCCCGGCGCCCTCCGTGGACAGCCTCAACCAGGCGGCCTTCATGGCGGGGGCCTCGATCTCGGTGTCGCCGAACTGACCCATCTCCATGATGGCGCGGTACACAAACATGTATTGTTTCTGGAAGGAGCAAAAAAATAGATAAAAACTTTATTTATATGCATTGTTTTAGGGAAAATTGCAGTATGCGGATATATACTATCAATAAGATTTTCTAACACATATATATGTTACGCCTTTATCGTAAAGGTAGAGACTCCATTAATAAAAGGGCCCCAAAGATAAATGATATCGGCCTATTTCCGTTCCCCATATTAAACCGAATTCTTAGACTCACCACTGCCTGCACTAGATAGTTCCTGTAGTGCCTGAGTCCACAGACGGTCTGGTAGATTTTGACCTCATTGTCCTCCTCCAGCTGCTGCAGCAGGGAGTCGATGGCGATGAGCGTGCCTGAGCGGCCCACGCCAGCTGAGCAGTGAACCACGATGGGGGAGGGGGGCCGGGATGACCAAGATTCGTTGATACGCTTCACAAACCTGGGAAAAAGGAACATATACATGTAATTAACAGCTTTTAAAATGAAGTAAATGTAGTATCTGCTGGGTTATTAAGTCCAAGTCTGCGGTCAGGAACTCATGTTTTCCTATTTAAATGTTATGAATACTCACTTTAGCATTCCAGGTGCATGTTCCGGCGCATTAAAGTCCTTCCACTGCAGATAATGATAATGATAGACGGTCCTCTCCTCCCGCTCCTCCCCCCGCATCATCGTCAGTTTGAGCTCCCGAACGGTGTAGTCCGAAAACCGCCTCTCCGTGCAAAACGCCACGTTGATCACCATCGGACTCGTGCAGTAGTTGTGATCCCCGGCTCCCGGCCAGTACTGCGCGCACTTGACCCGATTGTACTCTTCAAGATTCGTCAGCATGATGATTAGGCTGACGTTCTGCTCATACACCATGCGCCAAAAGTCTGCCACGGTGTGTTCAAGCGGCCCCTGAGCGCAGATCCACCGCTTGCGGTCCTTGTACCCGTCCACAAAGTTTGCATTGATGTAGTCGGAGCACTCCCGGTCGGGGACGTCCGCCATCTTCACCCTCGTCTGAGCGTAGCATTTGATGTCCGGGTAGCGGTTCTTTGGACGGTTGCGCGCGTGGTCGCATTGCTCTGTCGTCCGGTCCGGGGAGCGGGCTGGTAGGAGCTCAAACTCGGCCTGGAATCCGTAGTCTGAGTCCTTGTGCCGGTCGAGGAAGGCTTGGACGAGGTCTTGTTTGGCGATGGGGCTGACGTCGGCTTTTGGGACTTCAGGGGTGATGAGGTATTGGGAGTGGTCGCGACCACGGAGTGTGGAGTAAAAGTGTCTGGAAAAGGAGTTTGATACTCATTAATCATCCCAGGGTGGCAAAGGCTGTCTTAAAGCATACGTTAGAGTTTGAGTGACTTGTAAAGGTACGAAAAAGAAGCTTTTAGTTATGCAAATACTAGCAACTCATTGCCGGCAACGTTCAACAAGTAAATGTAAGTCGCATTCCTACCTGAGTGACCTCCTAAGGCTCATCTCGACCCCTCCTTGCGTAGCTGCCACCTTCTTTGAGTATCTCTTGAGCAGCACGAGCGCCACGAGCAGACTGAGCGCCACAAATACGAGGCCAGCAAGGACGCCGAGAACTGACACCAGGAGAGCTTGGACTCGAACAGAGTCTAGGCTTAATGGGGCCTCACCTTGAAGTAGATGTATGAAGGTTATTCTATATAATCGGCTTAGCGGTTCATTAATTTTAAATACATTTAATTAGTGGTTGTCAATGTTATTAACTTTTTCTTCTTATGGAACAATTTGAGCTTTATATTTCATAAAAGAGTTGATATACAGGCCTATTTAAATGTATGTGTAATAATTGAATCACCTCAATTCAAGTTCAATTCATTCACTTTTTTCAACTGCAGCGCTTCTATTATCCCTAATCGAATAAGACTGTCAAACACACACTGACATCGAGATTATACATCATCCAAACTTTGTGTCCTACTTCAAAGTAGATTGAATGAGAAAATAACAAGCTGTAAATGAGGATAAAAAAGAGCTCTTTCAGCAGCCTTGGCAACACTGAATTTGACACTACTGCAAGTTTTCTCTTTTTTTCGACGCAGTTCATACAACATGAAGTTTAGAGAGAGGCATGGAAGTCGGCCTTAGAGATGAAAGGCAGAGACGTACAAGTCTAATATACTTTCAGTTCAACTGCTGGGCAGGTGTGTATGTGTGGGTGTGCGCTTGGCCCGGCCCGCCTGCTGTCTTAATCATCATCATGAAGCAGCTCTCTAGTGCACGCTCAAAGTAAGTGACGAAATGAGTGCGGTTTTTGTAAAAAGAACATGTCTCTCACAGATAAGATTACACCATTTGTGGAATGCAGACACGAGATAATGTTTTTCTGCATTCAGTATGTTGAATTGTAGAAAGATACCTTAACTATGTCTGGGAAAACGTGGGGAAATTGACCTGTCTTGTCCCTTGAAAGTTTGGAAAATATCAGCCAAAATAACACTCTATACAGAAAATCAAAGGTTTAATCAAAGTTTTAACCTTTCACTTCTTATGCTAGAATGAAATTTTAAATTACTTGGCTCATACATATAAAGTTTTTATTATCAACTAAACAATGTAATGTTCCTAAATTAGAAACCTGCATAAATAAAAGTATTTACCTGGCTTCCTCGGTGTCAAATACGGCGACCTCCCGATCACACCACCAGGCACAACAACCTCCACAAACGCCGAGTAGTTGGACGTCGCATCCAGGAATCCATCTTCAACGAGGAAATTGGGAGCGGTTGGACTCAGCTCTACCGTCCGCCGTCCCCTCCGCGCGCCCTCAGCCATCGCAGCGGCCCGCCGGAGATGCGCCCGCACGCCGGTCTGACACTGCGGGCACTCCTCCCCACCGAGATTGGCTGACAGGATGTTCTGACCGTCTCCCAGAATCACCTCCTTCCCAAGGAAGTTGGACCCGAGGATTTCCGCAATGTAGCCACCCCAGGCGGCAGGACCGGCATGCACATCACGGTATGACGCCAGTGGCAGGTTGTGCTGATCCGGGGGGTCGCGGCCGTCATGCGGCATTCGCACCATGACCACCCTAAGGCAGCAGACCGCGCCGCGGCGTTGGCGCAACCGCGGCATCTTGAGGGCAAACGCTGGCAGGCCGCTGCGCTCAGCCGGTGCCCAGCCTGTCCTGGACAACTGGTCCAGCTTTGGTGGGGCCGGCTGCATGGCGCACGCCGCCTCAGCCGGGGTGCCGCACTCTTGACTCCTGGTCGTCGCACAGACCCGCACGCTGTAGTTAGTATTCGGCTGTAGGAAGTCGAACCTCGCCCTTCGTGACTTTGGCAGCTCAGTCTTAGTCTCCGGCTTTGGCGCATCCACTTGAACATTACCATCAGCATCTGTAAACGTGGCCGTGCCCTCCAGGCTTACACTGAACATCTCAATCTCGCCATTGGCCTGAGTCGGCTCACCCCACTTGACCTCGACGTAGTTCATACCGGACACATTGTCATAGCGGCAGCTCATCTCCACGCCACTCGGCGGACCGGCGCGGCCGTCTTCAGTTGACGCGGACACTGCCTCTGACGCGGCGCCGCACTCTCGCGTAAACCCATTACACGCGGCCACAGTGAAGGTGTACTCGGCAGCAGGCTCCAGATGTCGCCACAGGTAGAATGAGTATTTATTCGCAGGCTGGTACATGTTGACCTCTTGGTCGCGGCCCTTCTTTGTCAGCTTGTAGTAATCAACAAAGCCCTTGACGGGATCATCATCCTTGGGAGTTGTCCATCCAATGGATACAGAGTTCCATGTGAGACCTTTGACGGAGGCCGTGGGTATGAAAACGGGGGCTTCGGCGAGGGTCGTGACGGGCGTGTGGAATTGGTCAAACGATCCCATTCCGCGAGCGTTCTTGGCGGCGAGTTTGATGTGGTATTCCTCGCTGGGTTCGAGGTCCGACATGACGAAGCTGGTGGCGTCGGTGGGGATCTTCTTGCCGACGTAGTAGACCCAGGCAGAGTCGCCAGAGGCGCGGTACTGGAAATTATTTGTGATCAGTTAAAGCTTTCATTGCATTGTTTTCTTAAATATTACACTTACGCTGAGGAAGTAGTTTGTAATTGGCGCATTCCACTCAGTCACGGTCCAATTGAGATAGATCTTATCCATGCCAACCGCCTTTGCAAAGTCCAGCTCCACAGTGGGTTTATCCAAGACCATATTATCCACAATCGCCGTATCCGACCCGTACTCATTCGTCCCGTGGCACAGAAACGTCACATTATCACTGTGCTGCAGATTCAGGATCTTGAGATACGCCCGGACTTCATTATCAGCCTTCTTCTCCGATGAGATCTCGTACTTTGCCGGATCCTCCTGGACCTGCTCTCCATTCCTTAGCCAGAGCACATTCGTCAAGGGCCGGGACACGAATGTGCACGACATTTCAGAGGTCTCCCCGACCGCCCCGCGGCCGTCTGTACTCCCGATGGGCTTGGGTTCACCCAGGACCTCCAGGTGAATGTCCTTCCGCGAGGGCTCATGATCCCCGTTGAGCTCGCGCGCCAAGCACGAGTACACGCCCGCGTCCGACCACTGGACCGCGGCGAGTAGCAGCTCAGAGCTGACGTTGCCATCCGAGCTCTTGCTAACTGAGACCCGAGTCCGGTCCGAGTTTGAAATGTTCCGACCGCGGAATTCCCACCATAGCTCGATTTCTGCGGCCTGGTCCGGGCTCTGGACTGAGCACTGGAATTGGGTTCGTTTGCCGAGGAGTGCGCGTTCCTTGCCGGAGCTGGAGGACAGGGATGAGGTGCTAGAGGTGGTGGTGCCCTCTGGGGAGGGGAGGCCCAGGCAGTTGTGGTACGAAAGGAGGACTGAAAGTATGATGACCATGTTTTATGTAACTCATGTATTAGTACAAAGTAAGCATTGGAATATTCAATATATAGTACACAGTAAACATTAATTGGTTTTATTCAACACAGACCATGTAAGATTGTCGTGCTTGTCTATTTCTGAGAATTGAATAATCAATTGAACAAACAAGCAACTCTTTCAAGCGTCTGAATTGATATTATGTTCATTCATGTTTGTGTACGTTCATTCTCTAGAGTCTACCAAGACCATTCAAACAAAGCAGATTAGTTATTAGATCCGACTACCTTTCTGCACGAAAGACGTCAGATTCCTTCACAGTTTAATTCCCCAAATCTCATCATTTACACGTTTACGTGCAAGCATCAATCAGACGAAAACACCGGCAATGTTGTTTAAAAGTTTTTTCTGCTCCTTTCTGTTTATTTGTGTAAAGCGATCGATGCTCTTCGAAATTCATGTTAGCATGAATCATTACACGTAAGTAAACCTGCTTAGCATCATATTGTAGGAGGGGGGAAATATTCCCGTAATCATATGCATGGTTCAAGCCAGAAAAAGTCCAGTTATTCCAAAGCTCCCTATTAACATTTCTTTGTCTTACCGGCTAATGTTACAAATATAATCAGTCCAGTGGAGTCCCTCCAACAGAAGCAACCCATTTTATCGAGTCTTTGGCAGTGTTAGGTATTGTTGGCAAAAATGTATCACTCGGGTTTCTTCTTCTTTTTGCAAAACGCCATAACAGACGAGAGACGAGAAAACAATCTAAAACAGTGAAGCTGAGATGATGGAGAATTGACTCTTTCCTGTCGCTTCCTCTCTCTCTCCCTCTGTGTGCATATAAGCCGCTCTCTCTCTCTTCCTCCCTCTCCAGGCTATAGTAGTTTTTCCTCTCTCTCTCTCTCTCTCCGTCCTCTTTCTCCTTTGCTTCCACCTCCAGCCGAGACAGGACTACTTGTCGCACTTTGGAAGCAAAAACTCTCTCTACAGCTGCAGTCAAGCAGCCTCCGTGCCCGTACAGCAGACGACGCCCAACTAGGACTTGAGAGTGGCGCCCCCTATCGGCGTCGTGGAGAGTTGGTCGGATATTGCGTTATGTGACGGACGAGGAAGAGATGGATGGTTTCAGGTGTAAACGTTAATTGATTTATACTGTAGAAATGGTTCTTGTGTTATAGTAAACGTAACTGAATTGTAGTCTAAATGCACACATTACTCTATTTATCAATAATAAAGAGGCAAACATGGAGCATAATTCAAGCTGCCTCAGTATTTTTAATATATAATTGTGTTAATAAGTAGCATATTATTTAAGATATTATTCACAAATCAACGTTATACAGTGCAAATATTTAGAATAGTAAAATATCATATATTATGGAATACTAGCGTTTATTACTTCCATTTTAAATGCCTCAAAGTTCACGGTAAGAGCGATTGTCTGCTGATGACGCAAGAACGTGATGGGATAATTTGGGTGGGAAAAAATTCGGGGCGGAATGGAATTTAATCGGAGAAGAAGGGAAATGTTGAAATGAGAAAATTACCACTTGTCTGTTTTCCATGAGGAAGAATAACAAGTTCATTCTTTTAAAGGGGCCAATGTTTACGGTTTAATCCTGCTAGAATAATGCACATTGTACAATTACTAATAAAATATAAAAATCCCAGTCATAGACGTGATAAGTATGAACTTTTCTACAGTCCTTAACAATAAGGAAGACGTGATTCATTGGATAAACCCAAAAACTGAAGTTGTATCTCAAACTCCAAACCGGAGCTATAAGGAACGCAAAAAGGGAGATATCCTAAAGGCGAATGCAGCCAACAAAGCTTAAGTTATTTGCAAGACAAGGGGCTTTTTACCCCCCTTTGAAGTTCCCTTTCTAATATACAACACCAGGCTTATGATGAATTTCGCAGTCCTTTCGTGCGCAAAGACGAAAGAAAGGACCGCGGCGATGTTATCATTCGCTAAAGCTTTCATCTTTTTGCGCTTACTACTACGTGCGCAGAAAGACTACAAGAAACAGGCCAAAGAAAGGGTCGGGTTGTGTAAAAAAGTGGCTTTCTCAAGAGTAGGATTGGGCTTCAACTATTAGTCTTAAAGAACAGTTTATACACATAAAGCTAGTAATTGAGTGGCAACATTCTTAATGTGTATGTAAACACAATACAATATTATAATGACACACTACACGACGTCATAATGCATGGAAATATTTAGATAATGAATGAATATTGACCTCCTTTGTCAAGTTACGGTCAACCCTGTTCTTGCATGTCCATGGCCTTTTCTTTCCCTTTGAAGCTGCCCCACAGCAGCTCAAAGGCTTTCGTATTACCCGTTTCTGTGTCTGCTTTCCTTTCCTTCTTCAGTGGGGCTCTTCATCGATTTTCTTCTGCCAGAAGAAAGGAAGGAAGGACAAGAAGCAGAGCTCAGGGGAGGAGGACAGGGAGGACAACAACAACAACAACATCCCGATGTAGCAGCGCTACTACGTCCACGTTATCAATGTAGTGTCCCATTTAGTTGTTGTAGAAGTAGTTCAACATGACGACTGCTCTGGAGACGAACTCGGAGGTGCAGCAGCTCGGAGGTGGGACGCCTCCGAGTCTGGTCTCTGGGCATCATGTCCCCTCCTCCGAAGGGACTGATGGTAGCGCCCTCGTTGCGACTGCGTCCATTATCTCCATGTCCATGCAGCAGAATCAGCAGATGGAAGTTCCGCACGGGATGAATCATCATCATCATCATCATCATCATGGAGGGTTTGCAGTGACGGCTGGAACGAGTCAAGGGTTTGATGATTTCGGGGATCTGGAGTTGGGGCATGAGGGCGATGAACAGGTACGTTTGGGTTATAGTAATATATGTAAATGGTTAGAAATTAGATTGAATTATTTGGGATGCAAATACTACGTCTCAGGAAGGGATAGCGGAAATTAGATCATATTCCCTATTTCCCTTTGCTCCAAAACTACATTAGTGCATTGGTTGCAAACACTACTTTAGCATTTTATTGTTTAAGGGGTACTTTTTGGTATAGTGTTCGCAGACAAAAATATGAAATAATTATGTCTTCGGCTTCTTTGCATATTGAATATCAAATCCATGATTATTCATCTCTTCAGGTCGCCCTCGGCGAGATCCTCGAGAAACTCGGCAACACCCTCACCGAGGAGAGCAAATCCAACCTCATCCGGCTCCACGCAGACTCAGAACAGCAACAACAGCCGATGCTCACCCCACTCACCAACGTCGGCAGCTCAACCCACAACAACCTACTCAGCCTCCTTCCCCCGGTAGCAACATCATCAACAGAATCACTCAACAGCATGCTCAGCCCGCAGATCTCAGCCACCGTCAACGTGTCCACACTCGCCCTGTCCGCGCCGGACAGCATCCACGAGCATCTCAACAGCCTCAATGACACCGTGCTCAAGGTGTCGGCCACGGTGCCGTACCAGCCTGCACCACCACCCCAGCAGCAGAGGAGCTCGTCAGTGGGGTCCCCGAGCAAGTCCAGCCCGCAGACGTGCGCCACATGCGCAAAGACGTTCTCCAACGCGTCTGCGTTGGCCAAGCACCGGTTGACGCACAGTGAAGAGCGGCGGTATCACTGCACGACGTGCGGCAAGGCATTCAAGCGGCAGGATCACCTCAACGGGCATATGCTCACCCACAGGAGTACGAAGCCGTTTGCGTGCTCGACGGATGGGTGCGGCAAGTCGTATTGTGATGCGAGGTCACTCCGGCGGCATAAGGAGAACCATCATGGAGGTGGCGGGAATAAGAAGAATGCTGCAACAACCTCTACGGATGCGTCAAATGACAGCCTGAAGAAGAAGCTCCTTGCAAAGAACAACTTTCTAACTCCAGAGCAATTGCTTGTTATTGAGCAGCTTATCAACAGCAAGAGCAAGAAGGAGAGTAACGGCAATGGAAGCAGTTCTAATGGTGGCACGACAATCACCCCCGTCAATGGCAAGTCCTCATCTCTGACAATAACAACAACAACCGCGCCACCGACGACAGCGGCGAGCTGCAGCAAACTCCCGGTAGCCGTCAAGTCTGACGCCTCAGCAGCAATGGCTCTGGCAAAGACTCAGCAGAAGATGGCTTCGGACTCGGCAAAGGCTGCTGGAGATAACAAACCGGTTGAGTGCACCATGTGTAATAGGAAGTTTAAGAACATCCCGGCGTTGAATGGTCATATGCGGCTGCATGGTGGGTATTACAAGAAGGATGGGGGCGGGACTGGCCCGGTTCAAGGGGCAGTTGCCAACACTGTAACAAAGGCCAATGAAGAGGTTAAGAATAAGAGAAAGATTGAGTCCACAACAACAGCTGCCCAACCGGCTACCAGCACTGCTCCGTCTACATCCACTAGCAGCAGCTCAGTGTCGGATAAGCTGTCTCCTGAGCAGGTAAAGCTTCTGAGCGCTTCACCACCCCCGCTGACTGTAGACCCAGCTGCCGCTTCTGGCCCACCAGCAGCTAAGAGAATGGCATTGTCTCAGCAACAGCAACAACAGCAGCAGCAGCCACAGCAGGCCAACATGACCTTCAGAAGCCTCCCTCCACCAGACACCACTCAGCTGCTGGCAAACCTGGAGCGCAAGACTCAGGCAGCTGCAGCAGTGGCTGCACTGCACCAGCAGCAGAAGCAGACTCAGGTCAAGCTGACCATCTCAGCCACCCCTCTGGGTTGTAGTAGCAGCAGCGGTGGCAGCAGCACCTGCCCTTCACCATCCATTGTCTCCCCGCTGACGGTCAGCCCGGTCACGCTCAGTGACACGGTCATGACCTCCCCAACCCCGTCAACAAGCAAGAGCAGTCTCCAGATCACCCCAATGCCGCCACCGCCGCCGCCACAGCTGAACAACCCGTATCTTCAGTCTCCCTCCAATGCGATCCAGAAGCCTCCAAGCTGGACAGCTCATCTCAAGGCTCCGGACAATGCTGATAAGCGGCCTCAGATCGGGCCTGAACACCAGGCTGAGATCCCATCCCTTGTCGATCCAAAGCGTCCTGATCCAGCAGTATTAGCGGACAAGTCGAGGCTTCTATGGCGACCTGGCACCGCTGCCAAGGTCCCTGGACGCAACCTGGACGCGTACCTAGCCTTGGCCAGCTCTTGCATCGTCCCCGGCGGGTCCCGGAATGAAGAACTGGCCCTGGAGGTCCTCCAACGACACTCTGGCCACATCCACACTGCATTGAAGGAGCTGTTGGTCGTCCGGCGGTCTGAAGAGGAATCCGCAGTGCCAGAGTCCTTCTCAGGGGTCACTGGCGGGGTCTGCCACCTAGCCACGTCAAGGCCATGGCGCGAACAAGATGTGAACAGCTTCTACATGAGCCTCGTCAACTACAAGAAGGACTTTGCTCGCATCGCAGCCGATCTCAAGACGAAGAGCACGCGGGAGGTGGTCGAGTACTACTACACGTGGAAGAGCCTCTGCCGGGAGGAGGCACGGAGCTTCAAGACCATCTTTGCGGGGTCAAGTGAGGCTGCGCCGCCGGTACCGCAGGCGCCGCAGCAGCAGTTTGTGACTGCGACCATCTCGGTGACGTCCGCGCCCGCGGCGTCGCTCATGATCATGCCCGCGGCGGTGAGTGTGGCCCAGGCGGCGCCGCTGCTCACGTGAGGACCAGGGTGGCCAGTCTGGAGATAATATGTCTCAATAAAGAAATGGCAACCCTGGTAGAGGGTGAGGAGACTAAATAATCAAAGGAGATGCATCTAACAATAATCTGTCGTCATGGGAAAAACACAGCAACTAACTGCTCAAGAAAAAGAACATAATAACAATATGAGGGTATTAAGACCGGTGTATTATTAACTGATATTTGTGTGGCCTGGATGCTCACTTGTAGAATATAATTAGCGTATTAGGCTTCGTTCCGTTGAAAAAGAAGGTATTCTTCCTCTTCCTCTAGGTGTTTTAACTTTCTTCCCCCTTGCAGCAGCTTTGGTGAAGGGTGCAAAAGTCAGATTGTAGAACGTTCACAAAGTATAAAATTAGAGAGAAATGTTACTCTAAAAAGTGTAAATCTGGTTTTAAAGAGATGGTATTAGAACTATATATTTACATTTCAAATCCCGTCCTACTGACATAATAATTCAGTCCATTGAATCATACTTTTGTCTCATTTTTGCTAGCAATATTCCCAAGTTAAATCATTCCCAGATAGAGAGATTAACCCCCAATAGTATGAGTTCAATGTTTTTATTTAAAGCCAATGAAAACTGAAACAAAAACAATCAAAACTACACAGAAGAAGAAGAATGAAACCAAAAACAACTGAAGTTATCTATTCTGGCCAATTTGAACACTATAAAACAATCATGAAACCAAAAATCGCGAATGAGCAATCACACAAAAAACTCATCATTCCAGTTATAAAATATGTTCATCAACCAAAACAATCATCGTTTTTAAAACACAAATTTGGAAAAACGTACCTTTCTGACGCGACTAAAACAATCTTTATGTTTATTGATGTTTTATATGAGTACACTCAACGACAATCTAACATGATTTTGTAATGCAAAAATGTTACTTTTCTGAACAATCCTACAAGGAAAAAAGTAATACTTGCCAGCTCAGGAAGAAAACCACAAGAAAGAACGATCAGTATTTGAGACAAATCTGAATTATTTGGGCATTAATTTGCCTTATGATAATTTAATCAGGACAAATTATTAGCCTTGTTCAAGAGATTTAGTTAACTAGTTAAAAATAAGTTGGTTTTATGCCCCAAATCTTGATGTGATTACAATTGAAGTTCTACAGCTTTAAAAAGGCAAAAGCTTTTCGTTTAATCTGCAGCTTTATAAAATTAGCAACACAATCTAACTAGATAGATAAATTTAGGTTTAAACAATGCAAATACTAGAGCTTTAACAATTTCCCTAACTTGATCTCTTGTGATGATATTATCTTTAAAATAGCTAGTTCATATAAAATGTTAATGAGCCTTAAATATTACAAGTTCGAGTTCGCTTTTTCCATTATAATTATTCCCCCAAGGATATATTAAACTAGAAGCTAGAAGTGTTACAATATAAAATTACGAGTTTTCTTTGTGAAGCAGTGAGAAATTTAGAAAATAATGTTACTTGAATGATCGTTTTAAACAACACATGAGATTTGTCAAATTAATGATATTATTAAGATATTAAGATATGCAAAATGTTGTTATATAATAATCAATTCTGCTCTTTAAAAAGTTTAAATAAAGATTATCTATTCACAGACGAATCATGAGCATTGTTCCTTATAATAACTTTGATTTGATTAACATTGACATAGGATATTATAGATGGCTGAGCCAGAGTCACACCTCTTGTCCGCCAACTGCAGAGTGCCAACGCTTTTCCAAGAAAGTCTTGAGCAAACCGGGCCAGAGGAATCGTCATAGCTGATGCTGATGTTCTGGGTAGATATCTGAAGTAGAAATTTTTGCTACATATCGTTTTGGCGAAAATGTAAGTATTATTATCATATAGGCTGTAAAATTAATATAATATAAGCTATAACGCTTGAGAAATTAAGTCACAATACTGCTTTTTCCTGCACAAGGCAAGGTAATAACAAATTATTTACTTCCGTAATACTTTTTTAAAAAAATATTTGCTATGCATCCCTTTTTATATATTATAGGGCTCTACCTTTCTTATGTTTCTTGCAATAGCACCCCCAAAGGGCAAGTACAAGAGGAGCTTCTGCTGGGATTGCCAGTAGCTTACCACCTGTATGACTTAGACTGGGTGTGGCAGCTTTTTAGTGCATTTGAAAAATCCATCCGCCAAGGCCGGGATTCAAACCCCGGCCCCCTTGCATGGAACTCTCGCACGCTAACCATTCCGCCACAAGCTTGCGCTCTCCGTAATACTTACAATTGTATGCTTATACTGCATTCCACTGTTCTCCCAAACCAAATTATTG
Organism: Tisbe holothuriae; assembly: GCA_900659605.1. NCBI lineage: Eukaryota > Metazoa > Arthropoda > Copepoda > Harpacticoida > Tisbidae > Tisbe > Tisbe holothuriae. The sequence goes on along the minus strand of LR141040.1, from coordinate 704 downwards.
CTGCATCCATCATTGTCGCATGCAAATGTAGTGGGAATTATGGACATTCCAACCCAATAATCTTTCATATCTACGTACATGAAATAAAGCCACAATGTATTTAAATTTGTATGGATTTTATGCTTTAGAGTAAGAAAGTGAAAACGAAATCATTTTAATATAAAAAAGCAAAACCAAATCCGACATTTTTTTAACTTCAGTCTCAATTTTCAAGGAAATATTTGGCTTAAAGTAAATACAGCACAACACAGACCAGCATTTTTTCTGGTGATTTGCAAATTATGTGTAAATAGCTTTTTTCATTATTTCATTATGTTTGTACTATTAATCTAATATTTACTACATAAGCAAAAACCGAACCACAGACCGATATAAAAAACCAACATTGGGATGTATTTTAAAAACTACACGTCCTTACTTTATAGCAAAAACATATTCATGTTAATGTTGAAAATATTACTTGCGTCATAGTTGTACATTCCGTTCACTATGTTGAAAACATCTTTTGTAATTATGGTATTAGTCAGCTCAACAAAGTGACCATTATTGTCTGGACAAGAGTTCTAAAATAAACAAAAACGCAGCATTAGAATTGCAAAGCAGGGATATGAAAAAGCAACTTTATACTCTTTCTTTCTTTCTTTCTTTATTAGCCTTTTGGGTTACACCACAATATGTCATCGTAGACATTTATATATAGGCTG
>LR141039.1:0-13861 GCA_900659605.1 Tisbe holothuriae | reverse complement strand
AAGAGTTACTTTCAGCTCCAGTGGGCCTTTGTCAAATCGACTTCTTTCCCCAGACCAAGAAGAAGTTCCATCCCAGCCATTGGAACCATTGGTACTGTATAAGATCATTTCTTTATAGTACAACATAAGACCAGAAGATATTAACACAAGGAAGAATGCAGCACATATAAATGCCAAATTGCAGCTTTCTCCTTTCATTGTGTTCAGTCACTTATTCTTATGTTTTAAGTACACTTTCACTTTTAAACGGTTAAAACCGGAAACTAAGCTGTATGAGGACTATAAGGATATATCCGCTTTTTTGTTCATAGCTAATGACACTCGCATGCGATTTTAAATGCGGCTTTAAAGCAAAATGATTCTAAGAGTGAATGAGCAAGAATTGGGAAATTACATTTATTTTACAAGAATTACAATTACATTTGTTTGGAAAAGTTAAGAATTACGTAATTCTAGGAATTACAATAGTATGGAATTACACCGAAATTACCTCTAGAATTACAATTTCCATAAAAATTCAAGAATTACTTTTCAAATGTATCTCTTCCCAATGCTTGTGAATGAGAGTGTTTGAAAACAATATGATGGTTTTGCTTTAATGCAATTATTGAGAACACTGAGAAACCAGAGTCCAATTATTAAATGTCCTTAACGCTAAGAAGTTGCTTAACATTCATTTTAGCCAATAATGAGGCAGCATTTTGGCTAAAAGTGTACCTTTAGTTGCTAAGTATCACGTTGTGGTTTCGTATCCCCCCTTCAGCATGATGAGGAAAATGGCGAATTTGGCGTATTAGTAAATAAACCGAAAGGTAGTGCCCAAAAATATACAATAATAGGTCACTAGTAAATTTTTTTAAATATGAATAAATATTATTACATCCAACTCCAATAGCCCAGTGTTTCTTGTCATTCCCTCCGGCTCCAGTATCCAGGAAGTAGTTCTTTTCCAGCTATCATAGCCATTTGTACTTGTTACAGCTGACTCCTTGTAATAAATCATTAATCCAGAAGAGAGAAACATGAAGACACCAAAGAAGTAGACCGATGAATTGAGATTTTCACCTTCCATTTTGCAAAATTAACTATACACTTATATAAGACACACTTTTAACTGATGCAACTAGCAAAAGGATACGTTTTATTAAATATATAATACACACTTTGGCATATGCTATTTTAAACAATGGTTAAAACATAATGAAACTAGAGCGTCGGTCATTAGTAGATTTAGTTGGTCTGTGAAATTAAAATGATAAAATTAATATATGCATAAAATAGAAAATAGTATTGGTTCGTAAAAATGTAAACAACAAATTAGAGCAAAACATCCAAAACATTGAGTAATATTCGTAATTAAGTAAAGTCTAAAGTTTAAGTCTTTGCTTGGCTCATTAAAGTAGAGCTGTGCAAATCTAAGCGGATCCGGAATTTTGGAATTTTGGGACGGATCCGGGTCCGGATCCAGTAAAAAGTTTTACTACATACAAGGGAAACTATTAAGTGCACTACTTGGCAACAGGAAATCAATAAACAAGAGCAATCTCTTTAATAAACTAACAATAAAACAAGAAAAGCGAACAATATATGGACAGTTAAAGATGTGATTTTCTCTACAGAGAAGATTACTTTATGCTGGACCCGGATCCGTGGGTGATCACAAATTCGACGGGTTTGGGTACAGCAGGATCCGCGGATCCGGGTCCGGATCCGGATACCATCACATCCTTAGGAAACGGATCCAGCCAAGATCATACGAATCCTGGTGTAAATACAGCTGCAGCTGATCAAATACCACATTTTACATTATTATCTAAGTTCAGTAAGTTGTTAGCAAAATGGAAACCAATGGGAGCTGCTATTTATCGAAACCTGATATGTAACTGACAGTTGGTTCTCGGATCCTTTAAAAAATAAAAAATGGCGGATCCGTGTCCGATACAGATCCAGGTTCCCGCTAAGCAGTTTATATGCATTCATATTTCTAAATTTAGTTAACATACATAATAATGTCACATAGGACGCGTGATGGGACACAAAGAGTTATAGTCGCAAAGTTAAACTGCATTGCATCTAAATTTAACTCATCATTATTTCAGTTTCAGTTGTTTGTGTTAACGTGTTCTCTACTGTATGTACGAAATATATACGCCAACATAAGCCATGAAAAATACAGCATAACATGTCAAAGTAAACTAAGTCTTGCATTGAACATCTATTATTATTACTTTTGTACACAAAGTAAGTTAGTAATTGAATTCATATTTAAAAGAAACATAACAAGAGCTTTAGAGGAACGTTTCTTCCGGTTTGTTTATTTTTGAGCCAATTTTACTTCCTTATGTTTCATAATACAATCTTAAGTCTGCACACCAACTTGTCAATGGAAACAATGCACAATGCAGACTTAACATTCTTGATGGATCAAGTTCTGTAGAAAATCCAGTAATTGGCATAACTTCCGTGCCTCTAGCAGCAGGGTAACTGAAGGAGATTTGGTCTTCCATGGTGCGGTTATCATCAAATATCTTGCTTAAGTCTTCAATTTCTGAGTGGAATTCATTCACTTCTGTTAATTTGGTATTTGATGAGACTTCACAAAGGTATCCTATTGAAAAATAATTTTAACAACATCAATAACAAAATATGATAAGACAAAAAAGATGCAGTTCAACATTTTTCATATTATAATTATACTAAAGTCTTGCCTAATGCCTTATCATCTGTTAGTGGAAGTGTCAATGATTGGTTCAGAAATTGTCCATTTGCAGCATAAGGAATCAAAGTCATTGCCATGGCACGACTAAGACACCAATTGGCTCCAGTTGCAAAGTTGAAGTGGTGTTTCTTCTGAATGGTAAAATAATTTAGTAGGAAAACTTAAAAGTTGTCCAAAAAGTATATATACATGAAGGACATTTTTATAATTAATAGCAATTAATATTTGCATACAATCTTACAAGAGCCAACGAAACAAATGCTTTTAACGCATGCTTACAATGTATGCTATGTACTGATACTAAGGAGGGCCATAATGTTATAGCATGATACTGTAAAAGTACATAAGAAGTAAAAAAAAAGAATCTTTCGACTGCTTTTAAGCTGTTTTTATGTATTTAGAACAAACGGATTTGGTACTTTTTGTTTTTTATCCTTTGGACCGCTGAATTTCTTACCCTCTTACTAGGATGCTGCACGGATCTCTTTCCTAAATACCAATTGATGGAATCATCATATTCTCTCAGCCTTTTAAGCAGGCCGGGTATGTGAACGTAGACATCATCATCAAAATGGCAAAACCAACTACAAGTAAAGGGGCTAAATTTTAATATATTATTATGTATTAATTGATGCATTCTAACTATTATTATTTAAGCAGATTACATCAAATGTTTGTCTATGTATTGAAGCTCTCTGTTCCTGTTTACTTTTCTCCACATATTTATAAATAACACATGTGTTATCCCTGTTAAAAAAATCACTCTTCTGAGTGCTCTCTATGATAAACTTATATAATTGGTGTTGACCAGGGCCGGGACCATGAGTATTTTTCCTAATTTATTATTATACAAGTTTAAAAGATACAGTTCTATTAAATTGATTAATCAAATAAATAAAGTTAAGTTTTACCGTTTATTAGACTTCAAATAAGTATCATATTCAACTCCAGTCTTACAACTGAGCCCCTCCCTGGAATGATCATCCAATCAGTTGGCAGAAACTAGGTGACCTCCTATAAAATCACCAAAGGTCACTTTAGGTCATTACAAACAATGATATCAATCTGAGTCAATGTAATTTAGATGATTTTTGGCTTGCTATTCACCATATTACATGTTCATGCAATCCCTTTTTATACAAGATATCATCACATTATGGACCACTGAGTACCGGAAGTGTTTCCTGTTTAATATTACCTGTAATATTATTGACTAATTCATCTTCTCCATCACTTATAATCCATGTTTCATTCTTTGCTTGCTGGAACCATGTCTTTAAAATGATTGCGAGTCTGGACTTGTGGAATTTGTTGGATGTCTTAACTGTAATAAATATATCCTGAAATGTAATGGTAAATGAATAATATATAGAAAGTATATAAGGGGTCCGTGGTGGCCGCGCTTGCTAGTCGCTCAACTCCGGCAAAAGAAGTCCGGGGTTTGAATCCCCCCCCGCGGTAAAAGCAAAAAAAGAGCGCGGAATGTGTAGTTGGAAGCTTCTGGACACCGAAATGGATGTGTGGACCTAAAAGAAACTAGGTTTCCCTGCTACTAGGTTAATCCAGAGTGCACTCTGTGCAAAAATGTGATATGGCACACACTTTACTGAACATCCCTAGTTGGATTGTAGTAGGACTCTCAGAGCCGCAGCGTAAAAAAAGTCATTTTATAACAGACAAATGGAATAGTACCTTTAACTCCAATGGAGCATGAGTGCCAATTGGAATTCCTTCCAGAACCCAAGAGATTTGTTTTAAACTGCCTGATCCATTGGCACAAACCAAGATCCGTTCATTATAGTAAAGTGTAAATATTGAAGATATTAATAGAAATGTAGCATAAAAGTAAAGTGTGGCATTGCAGTCTTCTCTTTCCATGGTTTATTGCGCTATTACAGTTACAGTATGTGCGGAAACAATAGAGGACTTATTGTTAAAAAAATGAATATATATTTTGGTTCACTTATTCAATTTTTCTGTTATTTCTTTTTAACCCTTTAATTAGTATTTAGAAATAGTATCTAAGCTTTTTATTTGAGTTATTTTAACCATCACAAACTATATTTTAATTCATTATTGTATATCGTCTCTGCACTGCATTAGATATATCACATTATATTGTACATACATACAGCATTTCGATTTTGTATTAGTAGAGTCCTTTATGTCAACGGGTACTGAAGTAACAAGTGTTAACATTCATGCAGTATTCAATGATCAGAAAATATTGGCCGGGCATTATATTGTATCCGTGCAAATATACCTCATTGTAAACACATTCATACAACATGTGATTGTGCTCAAAGACATTACATTTACTTAAAGAACGGATCAATCATTTGTTATACATGTGTGTAAAATCACATATTAAAAATATGGTAACAGTTACTGACTAATACCAATTTTGAGTACTTTCTCAGGTAGTTTAAATAATTTACAAATCATAATACAATCTCAAATCTGCACACCAAAGAGTTAATGGAAACAAAGCACAATGCAGACTAAGCATTCTTGTTGAGTCAAGCTCTTTGGAAAATCCTGTAATTGGTATTACTTTAGTCCCATTAGCAGCTGGGTAACTGAAGGAGATTTGATCTTCCATTGTGTGATTATCATTAAATATATTGGTAAGATCCTCTAGTTTGGAGTGAAATTCATTCACTTCTGTTAGGTTGGTCTTTAAGGGGACTTCTACAAGATAACCTATTTGATGGTATTATTATTGTTTTGTACATTTAGTCTAGAGCTTTTTGAGTTAATTTAAAACTTGCCTAATGTTGCATCATCAGGCAATCCAAGCACATTTGATTTCTTCAGAAAGCTTCCATTTGCAGCATGAGGAATCAAATCCATTGCCAGAGCACGGTTTAGACACCAGTTGGCTCCAGTGGCAAAAGTGAAAGAGTGATGGTTCTTAAACATGAAAAATAAAAACATTTGAATACCAATAAGATCAAAACATCCATTCAGTCTCAAAGCTCCTTTAGACATTTAGAAACTCTTATAAGTACACATTGTTAGATGACTTTCTTACCCTTTCTAACAAACGTTCCATGGATCTCTTTCCAAGATACCAATTGATGGAATCTTCATATTGTCTCAACCGTTCAACAAGGACTGGAATGTTAACGTAAACATCATCATCAAAATGGCAAAACCAACTGCAACCATAGTGAATAATATTTACATATAATTGTGTAGCTAATGTACTATCTTAATTATATTCAAGGTGTTTCAAGTATTATCTCTCGTACGCTCATATAAAAAGTCATATAATAAGTTCCTACATATTGTGAAATTATACCATTTCTTATCCATCAAGTAAATGTCATTTTCTACTCCAGTCTTGCAACTGAGCCCAGGATTAGCATGACTATTCAGGCAGTTGGCAGAAATTAGGTGACCTCCTATAATAAATGGGGGCAGATCATTCAGTTAGAGCATTGAGTTCAATTAAGAAGAAATGTTAAAGTAATTTCCATTCTGTTTTAATATGGTTTTGTTTACCTGTAATATTATTAACTAATTCGTCTTCTCCATCACTAATTATCCATGTTTCATTCTTTGCCTGTTGAAACCATGTCTTTAAAACTATTGCAAGCCTGGACTTGTGATATTTATTAGTGGTTTCCCCTGTGATAAATATGTCCTGCAATGGCAATGTAGACATGACTGTATATAGCTAAATCAGTTATTTTCGCATAATTGTAACAACAGCTGTTTGGAAGTTAAATTGAGCATATTGTTAAATATTTAAATAAGATATTAACTATTAATGCATATTCAACACTAGGTCCTAGTATTAAAATTCAATGTTATGGATTAGTTTTTAACTCAAATCTTGTCACAATTCAAACATAATTACTACAGTGAAAAACCAAGATATAATAGACATTCCAATCATACCTTTAACTCTAATGGTCCATGATCACCATTTAGAATTCCTTTCGGAAACCAAGATATTTGTTTTAAACTGCCTGAACCTTTTACACTAAATATGATGCTTTCTTTGTAATACCGTGTGAGTAACATAGATATTAAAAGAAATGCAGTAAAACGTATAGTGTGGCATTGCAGTCTCCTCTTTCCATTGTTTAATGATTTTTAGTAAGATATCGTGGGGTATAAATTTTGATCACAGATTACGTTATATCATTATGAATGGTTTTTAGACACACAAATTAGTGCTGAAATTGCTTAATTGTATGTAATCACTGCACTCAGTGCACTGTGCTGCTTAGATGTAGTTATATTAATCTTTTTAAGTTGTTTAAGTTGTTTCTGTTAACGTGTACTGAGATGAGAGTATATGGTAATAACAAGCCATATGCACAGGCTAAAATTTTAATAGCAGAAGCCAACAATGAAGCAGATATTAATAATAGTACAAGAAGACACATTTCAAGTAATAAACAGTGATTCAAATGTTTAATTATACAAACAAATAGTTTATTAAAGAGCAGAATTGCAGTTGTACCTTAGAACTCTTATTCTAGTATTCTATAATTTTGAGCCAATCCTGTTTCTAATCAAATTTCATGATACAATCGTAAATCTGCACACCAGCTTGTCAATGGAAACAGTGCACAGTGGAGACTCAGCATTCTTGTTGGATCAAGTTCTTTTGAAAATCCAGTTATTTGTATGACCTTGGTCCCTCTACGAGCAGGATAGGCAAAGGAAATTTGGTCTTCCATGGTGCGGTTGTTGTCAAATATTTTGCTTAAATTTTCTATTTCAGAGTGGAATTCCTGTATTTCTGTCAAGTTGGTCTTTAATGGGACTTCAACTAAGTAACCTATGGACAAATAAAGATTTGCTATTAATTTTCCTAAATTGTGTCCTTAAACCACAACATTCAATGCCAAAGTTCCAAGATGTATACAGTGTTCTTCAGATAATAGACACTCCCTACAGTACTTGCCTAATGTTAAATCGTCTGGTATTCCAAGTGCATTTGATTGCTTTAGAAAGCTTCCATTTGCAGCATAAGGCATCAAATCCATTGCTAGAGCACGACTTAGACACCAGTTGGCCCCAGTGGCAAATGTAAAGGAGTGATTGTTCTTAAAAGGATAACATTATGTTTTATTTAAATTTCTGGAATTTTGTTGTTGTTAATAGTAGGGAGATTAACACAATTTTGCTAATTATTAGGATATACTATAATCACCCTCTGAGCTAAACAATGGGCCCTCTTTTAGACGTCAACAACACACCTTTGTCCAAAAACATGGGTACATATTTTTTCAATGACATCAATCTTATAAGTAACATGGTTATAATTTTTTCTTACTCGTTCTAACAAACGATCTGTGGATCTTTTCCCAAGATACCAATTGATGGAGTCTTCATATTCTCTCAACATTTTAACAAGAACTGGAATGTGAACATAGACATCATCGTCAAAATGGCAAAACCAACTGGAAATACATCTAATTATATGTCATTCTGGGCATATTGCAGAGTTACTTTTTAATAATCATCTTTCATGACTATGTTAATTCTAGTTACCGTTTCTTTGCCTTCAAATAGGTATCATACTCTATTCCAGTCTTACAGCTTAGTGCTGATCTATTATGAGTGTTTAAACAGTTGGTTGAAATTAGATGTCCCCCTATTATAAAGAGCAACCAATATTACTTAAATCTTCTGTTAAACGTAGTGACATAATATTGGTTACCAGTTAGATTTTGGACTAATTCATCTTCTTCATCGCTTATAATCCATGTTTCATTCTTTGCTTCTTGAAACCATGTTTTTAAGATTATTGCAAGTCTGGACTTGTGATATTTCTTAGTGGTTTTTACTGTGATGAAAATATCCTGAAATTGACTGGAGCATTATAAACTGATTGGTATATATTGCAACCAATTATCTCTATATATACATTTGAGAATCTGGGTAAATTTGGATATTTTTATATTTATTGTGAATAAGAATAATAAGATAGCATGTTGAATGGTGACCAACTTACTTTATTTTACATGTGATGGTGTAATGAATGCAATTGCAATCCTACCTTTAGTTCCAGAGGCCTCTTGTCAATTTTAATTCCTTCCAGAGACCAAGAAGAAGTTCTTTTCCAGCTGTCAGAAACATTGATACTAAACATATCTTTATGATACATCATGATTCCTGAAGACAATAAAACAAAACCAGCAAGAAAGTAATGTGTAGCATTGCAATACTCTCCTCCCATGGTGTGTTATTTTAATCTGCACTTGATATAACTTCACTTTTAATGATATTGGACTGGGAAGGAAACTCCAACTTTCTGCTGTTAAATTTGCATTTTTCAGTGAGATATTCAATATTAAATGCCAAGAGCACAATTGTATAATTATTATACTATTTGCTTAGTGCAATCTGAGAGTGCAAAGTGAGATATTCAATGATCAACACCACAATATTTGTAAAAAATGCTACAGTAATAACTGTGTTATAAAAAATGCAGCTGTGCAAAAATTTCGCAAACTTTATTTTCTTATGAGCAGTAATATTATATGATCTTGTTGAGGTAATTTAAACACTCGAGTTAACTTTTGGCCACTATGGTAAACACTAAATATGGGAGAAATGAGATGCTTGTGCACATTGAAGTTGTTAATCCATTCAGGGTAGGACCTGGTGTGATGTTCGGTATACCAGTGTACATGTAATTACTAGTAATTGAAAACTGGTAAAATACTATTAATTGAACATTTACCTCCAAATCCACCAAAATGGGAAGTATTAAACAGTGTCTTAATTATTAATTTATACATAGAAATAGTAGAAAAGTAGATTTATTTACTGCTGTGCCTTAGAACTCATATTGTAATGACTATTCTTCTTTAATTTTGAGCCAATTCTGTTTCTAATCACATTTCATGATACAATCGCAAATCTGCACACCAGCTTGTCAATGGATACAGTGCACAGTGGAGACTCAGCATTCTTGTTGGGTCAAGTTCTTTTGAAAATCCAATTATTGGTATGACTTTAGTCCCCCTGGCAGCAGGGTAGGCAAAAGAAATTTGGTCTTCCATGGTGCGGTTGTTGTCAAATATTTTGCTTAAATTTTCTATTTCAGAGTGGAATTCCTGTATTTCTGTCAAGTTGGTCTTTAACGGGACTTCAACTAAGTAACCTATGGGCAATAATAAGTATATGCTATTACCGTTCCCAAATAGTGTCCTTATACCACAACATTCAATGCTAAAGTTCCAAGATATATACAGTGCTCTTCTGATAATAGACACTCTTCACAGTACTTGCCTAATGTTAAATCGTCAGGTATTCCAAGTGCAATTGATTGATTCAAGAAGCTTCCATTTGCAGCATAAGGTATCAGATCCATTGCTAGAGCACGACTTAGACACCAGTTGGCCCCAGTGGCAAATGTAAAGGAGCAATTGTTCTTAAAATGGTAAAATAATGTATTGCTTCAACTTTCAAACTACTTTAATTTTGTTGCTTTAAAAATAGGGAGATCAACACAAATTTGATAATGCTAAGGATATACTGTATAATCACCCTCTGAGCTAAACAATAACCCTTCTTTTAGACATTGAAACACATCTTTGTCCAAAAACATAGTTATATATTTTTGCAATGATATCTGTCTTATGAGTAACATAGTTAGAACTTTTTCTTACCCTTTCTAACAAACGTTTCGTGGATCTTTTCCCAAGATACCAATTGATGGAGTCCTCATATTCTCTCAACCTTTTAACAAGAACTGGAATGTGAACGTAGACATCATCGTCAAAATGGCAAAACCAACTGCAAACACATCTATTAATATGTCATTCTGAGCATATTGCAAAGTAACTTTTAATAATCATCTGACTATATTAATTTTAATTACCGTTTCTTTGCTTTCAAATAGGTATCATACTCTATTCCAGTCTTGCAGCTGAGTGCTGATCTAGCATGAGTGTTTAAACAATTGGCTGAAATTAGATGCCCTCCTATTATAGAGAGCAGCCAATATTACTTAAATCTTCTGTTAAAACATAGTGATACAGTGTGAGCATTTTGTTTGTCCCAAAAGTAGATGCATATATCTCCTGCCTGGTGCATCTTAGAAAAATTGTTATGAAGTCAAAAAATTAATTTCAGCTTAATGCTATTTTGCTAAAGTTGTTAATACTGGTAAATATCAGTTTCATTCACAGATCTGGTCAATTAACCATTTTGTCTCATATTCACATTTATTCACATTTTGACTTATTTGATTGAGCTTGTTTATGATTAAATGAATTTTGTTCAAGTCTTATTAACCCTAGTTCCTGATAAATTTATGCTCTCATAGGCTAGTATACTGTGTATAAATGGTGTACAAGCACTGTTATTTTGGAAATAATTTGCATTTGATGCATTTTAAAAGATAAAGCAAATTGCATCATCCAATCCAGCTAAAATTTTGCCCATTTTTCTAAAAGCAGTAAACATGCAAGATATGTTTGTTCCTTTTACTCTCTTCACTACTAACACTTAAATGAAATTCATTATTTTTTTACTTCATAACAACTTCTCTAAAATGCACCAGAAAGGAGATATAGGCATCTACTTATGGGACAACTAAAATGCTTGCCCTGTATCATATTGGTTACCAGTTATATTTTTGACTAATTCATCTTCTTCATCGCTTATAATCCATGTTTCATTCTTTGCTTCTTGAAACCATGTTTTTAATATTATTGCAAGTCTGGACTTGTGATATTCCTTAGTGGTTTTTACTGTGATGAAAATATCCTGAAATGAACTGGAACATTATATTGAACAGTATATATTGCATCCAATTATCTCCATATAACCATAATTATGAGAATCTGGGTGAATTTGGATATTTTAAAACTTTACTGTGTATAAGAATAATAAGTAAGCATGTTGAATGGTGGGCAATTTACTGTATTTTACATGTGATGGTGTAATGAATGCAATCCTACCTTTAGTTCCAGAGGCCTCTTGTCAATTTGAATTCCTTCCAGAGACCAAGAAGAAGGTCTTTTCCAGCTGATGTCAGAACTGTTGATAGTAAACATGTCCATTTCTATATGATATATGATGAGTCCTGTAGACATTAAAACAAAGACAGCAAGAAAGTAATGTGTCGAATTGCAAGATTCTCCTCCCATAGTTTGTTATTTTAATCTGAACTTGACTTTAATGTTATTGGACTGGGAAGGAATCCACATTTTGCTGTTAAATTTGAACTTTTTTCAGTCAGATATACAGTCACTTTAATTTTAAATTCCAAGAGCACAATTGTATAATTATTATCCTATTTGCTTACTGCAATCTGTGAGATAATCATGTCGATCATTGATCAAAATTTGTATACAAAGCTACTGTGATAACAGTGTTATAATATGCAGCTGTGCAAAATCTTTGCAAACTTTATTTACTTATGAGCAGTAATATTATATAACATACACTGGACATGATCTTGTTAAGTTAATGGACACACTTGAGTTAACTTTGGGCCTATAAGTGAAAACGATGTAAATATGGGAGATATGAGATAGTGGTGCAATTGCAGAAGACGTACCCCTCTCGATAACATTGGCATACCAATGTGTATCCCAAAACTAAGGCTTCCACTGTATTTTTCAGCCTATTTTACATATTATGAGAGCTGAAGACAGTTTTTCATCATCATCTAGTATACAAAATATGGTGTGAAAGTGTAGCATGGATGGCCTTTGGCCCAAAAACTGGTTATTTAATTATTCTCAAAGATTCTTACTTTCATCCCAAAAACGCCCCGCAGGGCTAGGTTAGGGGCTTGGGGGCAATGTAGGGGCTTAGGTTAGGTGCCCTGCAGGGCTAGGGCTCCTGCAGGGCTAGGAAAATAAGAGGAAAACTGCATTCTTGTCACAATGCTAGGTTAGGTTGGGTCAGGCAAATTAGCTCTAGAAATCTGTTAATTTTGCTAGTGGGTCCACTTTGGCATGGCTTTAATGATACTAAATGAGGTCCAAATAAATTGGTGCTGGGTTACATAATGTAAAATATGCTGAAAAATCCAAAAATAACCTTAGTTTTACTCTATTTTTAACCAATTCCGATTTTATCGATAGGGGTACGTCTTCTGCAATTGCACCTATTATTTGAATATAACAGCTTGGTTGCAATAATCAAGGGGTGTGAGCTAACCTTCATTGCATTGCAATCTTGTACAACAATTATGCCTACAGAGCTTCAATTAATGGCATCTTTGTAATTAGTGAACGCACTTATGTTACATGACAGCCTGAAGAGCTTTGCATATTAATCTAGAAACTGAATTCTACATTAGCGAAGTGTACAATGTATTCAACACATCAATTATCTAGTAATATGGTGGGAAAGTAAGTGGATAGCTGGCTTCCTCACTATTAGACGTCATAAGAGCCATTGTTATGCAGCCTCAATATAGCGTTTACGTGTATTAGCTTAACTCTATAAAGAATATGGAATTTTATGAATAGAAAACATTTTTCAAGTTGAACTTTGAGACAAGAAAAGTGGTCTCAAGATCTGCTTGAAAAAAGTATTTTAGTCAAATCTATTATATCAAACTGCATAATGAATATGTAAGAGTGTCCACTAAATACTGATCATAGATTTCATATAACTATCAATATCTACTCCAAAATTAATAACAATGCTCTGCACAACCAGCGTTTTATACTGTTAATATCTAGGCCTGGTAATCCGTGCATTTGTTTTGTGTTAATAAACTTCTTCTTCTGTAGAACATTAATTGTAGTAAGTGGGGGCTTCTCTCCCACAGGCGGACAAGTCTGTTTCCAAGTGCGTGCTTTGTTTTATCTCTGGACAGCATCAGAGAGTGTTAAATAAAAATAATCGGAGTCACGTTTCAAAACCTGAAAAGCCGCTCGCACATTTATCTTGATGAAAGTCATGTGAGAGCGAGTGCCAATCACGTAGCAGCAACCAGATATACAATGATACGATACGGCGCGGAGGACGAAACCCTTGACTGACACACGTCCATCGAAGCCGAGATAGATTTAGGGATCGTTGGATGTCTTCTCCACTTTTTGTTGACATTTCGCAGAAGCAGAGGAAGCCTTGACAGTTCTGGTTGCTGCTGCTGGAGCCCCATTCCCCATTCTGTCTATCTCACACGTAAACAATACAGCTTCC
>LR141038.1:0-13866 GCA_900659605.1 Tisbe holothuriae | reverse complement strand
GCCATAGTTTTAAAATATTTTGCCAATTTGACCCTAAAATTCTAGGTGGTACGACTTCTGCAATCGCTCCAAAGTTTCCTTCACCAAACAAACGCTATAAGACTTTTTGAAATAGTTAAAAATAAATGTAGAAATGATGGCACGTGCAAATAATTAATAAGAACAGTCCTAGACTAATTTTCTTTGTACCAACCTGTAATTTATAGATTTCTGAAATAGAAGTACATGGGGAATGAAATAGCATTGTTTATGTTTATATTTTTTTACAAAATAGATGCAATTTCATCACAAAAGGAGATTTTTTGCAAGCTGATGCTGTAATGGTTAGCCTCCAAAACTATATCTACTCTGCCAAACGACAATTCCCCATTAAATATCCCCCAAAGAATAGACAAGGTCTTCAGTACATATCAAAACATAGCCCAGGATTTTGCCATCCATCTTTAAATGAGTTTTAGCTTAATTATTCTTAATTTACCGGTACAATACAAGTATTAATTAATTGATAAGGTAATTAGCTATTCAATAATTACATAAAAGTGTATCACTAGTTCACTACAAACTTAATGCAGAGTAATAGTGTGTAGTGGTAAATTCTTGGAATGTGTTTTGATAATGTACTATTGAGGTGTTCCACAGAAGCAGTTATGGATTCTGGCACATTACGAGGCAGTTCCAAGAATGATTGTAAATATGACTAGGTAATATACCACACAGTAGAGAAACACACACATGCCATGTTATAGCCTTAAATGCCCTTCAAGACCAACACCCTCTTAAAATATATGTAAAAACCGCCCTAAACTATAAACCTGTTAATTATTTAAGCTGTAGACTAAATATTTATATTAGGCATCTCCCAGACAGGAAATTAAATTTCCGGAAACATTTCTCCTCTCTGCCAGGAAAGCTGGGCCGTGAGTGTGTGAGGGGGAGGAATGTTTATCCTTTTTTTGGCCAGTATTAAGCAAGCAGGGCAGGAGAGCGTGCAAGCGTGTAATTCTCCCGTTAGATGGTGACTCCTTTGAGGGGATATTTCAGAGGAATCACCATCATTATTCTGCGAGAATTCTGCTAAACCGACCAAACAAACAAGTTCATTGTCTTTCCGCGGCAGACGCTCTAATAAGTTTGTGAACGACTTTGATTTGAGGGCTGCCGGATATTAAATATTTAATTAACTTCTTAGAGACATCCCAGCCAGGCAACTTTTGCTATTTCTGCCGGCAATTTTTGCAATTTCTGCCGGCAACTTTTGCCATTTCTGCCAAGCAATTTTTGGACTTAGAATATGTTCTAAATTTCCACGGCAAAAATGCTAAAAGTTGCCTGTCTTGGATGTCTCATAATGTAACTATGTGACTGTTTGAGTGTTTTCCATTTTCTTTCCTTATGTAGTTTACACAACTTTGAGTGGTCAAGGCTTGATGACATATTTAATTGGACTATGACATACAGGTCTGTATATATCATCAGTAGTCACAATCTGAAATTTGTTTCCAGGCTTACAACTCGGCTGTCCAACTGATAAGAAGCAAAATGTGCCAAATATGTTTGTTCTTCTTCTTCTCTAAAGAGGTTGAAATTATAATACTGACTCTAGATACATAAAGTATGGAGGCATTTTAAATTTCCCGCTCTTTCTGCCCAAAGACACAAGGACACAATCTTCAACTTTATGTATCTAGCAAATATTAGTTAAAATGAGCATTCAAAAGAGTATTATCCATTTGCAAACCTTGTATAGTGTTGGTACAGCCAATAAACATAATTCATGCCCTAAAAGAGACTAGGTGAACGTCGCCAAAATAACCGTAGAATTGGAATAGCAATAA
This sequence comes from Tisbe holothuriae, assembly GCA_900659605.1. Classification (NCBI taxonomy): domain Eukaryota; kingdom Metazoa; phylum Arthropoda; class Copepoda; order Harpacticoida; family Tisbidae; genus Tisbe; species Tisbe holothuriae. The sequence goes on along the minus strand of LR141038.1, from coordinate 12,031 downwards.
CTTTGACTTTTTTTTAAATATATGACTGGTCCGAAACATAAAATCGCCTCACTATAACAGTAAAAATCTTATTCGCATTAAATTAAGCTCTTATTCTTTAGCACAACCCACATTTAAGTATATTAACCAATGTTGTAATGTAAAAAAATATTAAGGTTTGACTCCGAAGTACAAACAAAGTATGGAGGTTGGTCCTTGAGGTCACTAGATGAACAAAATAATTATGAAGCAGACTTTATGCCTTGGCCTCACAATTCAGAGCGATTCAAACCATGGAACGGAAGAGATGCCAGGGTGGCCTGGTTTGTGTAAGATTTTACATTTTTACAATTTTATTATATCAAAAATATACATTTTTTACCTATTTCTCTTATCTGAGGATAGTATTGGGACTTCATAGATATCATTTCTGAATTGATATAGCACGCCATTCAGGGAGAGTGCTTAGGGAATATTTTTTGTGAATTTAATATTTATGTATGAGGCTAAAAAGATAAACCAGTTTATATTAGGTCGCATGCCCCAGTTACTAATAAGAGGGAGGACTATGTAGAAGAATTGCAAAAATACATCAAGTAAGTAATGTCTCTTAGGAATCTCCCAGGCAGGCATTAATGTAGCAAATACAGGGTGTTTTTTTTAAATGCGACATTAAGAACGATAATATCTCGGCAATACCACATGTTAGAATTATGCTTATGAAGTAAAAAAGTAAAAATTAGAGTGGGAAATTTTACAGTATATGAAATCATTTTTTGAACCCATTGTGATGACCATTTAATGATACCACTGTGTTGAAATGACTCTAAAATCATGGTTTTTAGTACATAAAATGTCAGAATTGCATCCTGTGGGCAGATTAAATGACTCACAGCATTAAAAGGCAGTTACTTGAACAAAAATGGTTTCTACCTCTTTTAAATGACTGCCAGTGTGTTTTATACAATTTTTTGGCCATCTTGATTAAAAATATTTGGGTTTCTGGTACTTCAATCTCCAGAATATGACATAATCACATCTGTGAGAACCTGACATTTTTAACCATATTTACATAAGAAATAGCCAAATATTATTTTATTTTCTATTAATATAGATCTTCATGGCATTGTGGACCAAATATTTTGTCATTATTGGCCTTTAGAAAATTGGTTTGATGCAATTAGGAAGCATGGAATATTGCCAACTGGCCTCAGAGCTGAACACATTCAAAAATGGTACCTTGACATCAGCACTGCTTTATGAAGAGTTACAAGTCAAAAATGTTTATTTTAAAGGTTTTATATAAAATTTCCCACCTTTTCTTTATTTTTTACTTCATAAGAAAAATGATATCTCTTTAAATTCAATGCAGAAAATTGATTCGTAATGTCGCATTTTAAAAAAAAAACACCGTGTATTTCCGGAAATATTCCAGCAGTATATACAGTAATATTTCCTCTGCAGAAATAATTTTCTTAATTTTTTCTCTCTCTCCAAAATAAGACAAGGCCCTCACGAGAATACTGAGGGAGAAGGGCATGACTGAGCTGCAATTGAAGATTTAATGACGAAAGAACAAAGTTTGAGTCTCTCAAAACTAATTATTCCTTTATTTTCTTTTCTGGTGCAAGTTACCAATTTCATTATGAAGTAAAAAAAGTTTTGCAAGAGTGGGAAATTTTATGTCAAATGATAAAATTTTAACATTTCCCAAAATTTTAGCTAATTCAGCAGCTATTACAAAGTCACCTGATAATTTGGGCGGAAATAAATTGAGTAAATGGCTCTTAAATGGTGCTAAGTAGACCTAAAACCCATTTTTAGTCCTTTAAACATGAAAATAAGTATGTAATTTGCTTGTTATAGGACTTTCATTTTTGGGCTATTAAATAACCCCCTTAAAATAGGCCTCTTTTTGTGCACCATAATAAAATGATAATTTTTAAGAAAATTAAAACAACATTAGCTGATGGTAAAATTTCCCACTCTTGCAAAACTTTTTGAACTTCATAAAGAAATTGATATCATGCACTAGGTGGGAGCTATTGCCTATTAAAAGTTGCGTCTTGAAAAAAAAACACCCTGTATGTTCTCTCATTTCATGTTCCCTCAGAGAGCTCCTACATGGGAAGGAAAAGAGGAAGTTTTTTTTACCAAAAACTTCCAATTTCCTTATTGCCCTTAGAGGGAAAGAATAAGTTTTTTGGGTTATTTTTTTAGAAAAAAAACTTCCTCCTTTTCCTGTGTTGGAGGAACTCTCTCACTCAGCCCCGCAACAAAAGTCAAACACATAGAAAAAGTAACTTTTCTGGGGAGCAAAAAGAAGCAAATTCGGAAGTCATTTATGGACGTTTTGGTCTCCATACAGTCTTTTATAAAGTTTACCTTTCTTATCTACCGGTATATTCTGGAACACTCTCTTTATTTGTGTACTACCTAAGAAGTTGATTTTGACCAGCAGTTAAGCTGTTATATTCCATATGTTTCGTTGGATACCTCTATTTAAAGACTCCCTCCAACCAGCAGAAGAGAAACCCAAGGACTTTTTAAATCCCATTTTTGGTGCCTTAATGACTGGTAACAAATTTATATATACTGATTGTGCCCAAATCAACAAAAAAATGTTCAAAAAGTTTGCTCAATTGATCAAAATATTACCCAGAACTGATGTTTGCCGATATGGCTCTCTTATATTGGTTGGGCTCGATTTTTTCGACTGTGTTCTAGCCTTAAATTGATATGAAATTAATCGACTGTGTTCTAGCCTTAAATTGATATAAAAAGTAATTTTGGCAATGTAGGTCGTTTTGGGCGATTTTACTACATAGCAAATTACCGTTAATTACTGGTTTTTGCTTACCTAATTACCATTACCGAAAAATCTAAAATTGGTTACCGATTCTCACCCCTATAACTGCCGGCTGTCTACTGAGCACGTCTATAAGTAAAGGTTCTTCCACACAGCATATTATTCTAATAATTCAGCTGTTGCATGGGTGGCTATTATCCGTGCTGCACAGGCCAAAAAATTGGCTCAGCTTTAGAACTAAGTGCGATCGCTTGGTGGACGGGGAAAATCATTACCCACTCAGCACAGCAAATAGTAAGACAACTCAGTAACTCAGCTGAGTCGTTTTACTACTGTGCTGAGTGGGTCAAGATTGACTGCTCCCTCTTGCGGCTATTGTCGGAACTTGTGAGCCCGAAATGCAGATAAGATAATAGTCGCCACCTGTCGGCCTTAGATGACTCAGTCTCTCCTATCTTCTGAGCATCAGTCTGAGTTTTCCCTTCAGCTAGCTGGCGACTATAATTTGGGCATGCTGGCAACTATAGAACAAGCCTTTGCATCCCACTGTCGCCACTGAACTGAGACGGATGAAAGGACCTTTGTGACGCTTATAGGATTCTTGGGACATTGCCATTTTACTTAGTCTCCAGCTACTGTAGCACAGTCAGAGCAAAATAATTTTAAGTCAATGAAAATTCCTTAGCAGGAATGTTGGATGTAAAATGTAAAAAGATTAATTTCTGCTCCCTGTTCCCGCTTAATGACGAATATTATAAATTATGTGTATATAATTTTCCTCTAGAGTCGATATCTACGGAACATTGGGCAATTTGACTTGTCGCAAGCATACATTAGATAAAAACTATGATATGTGTTCCATAAATGAAAATTATGATTTCATTATATCTTTTGAAAATACTTTGGCAAAGGACTATACAACGGAAAAGGTTTTTAATACCCTTGAACGAGTAAGTTATTACTATAAAATGGCTTCATTTTCTGAACAGAATATATGAAAATTTAGTAAAAGTATCCATTTCCCTAACATCTTTCACAGAAAGAGCATAGTTGTTGTGTGTTTCCAAAATATACTAGGACTTTTACTGGCACCAAGTATACAGTAAACAAACAGGAAGGCAACGACTGCTACAGCCTTTAATATACATGAACAAATATACTGTAAATACAATTAAATATTTAACAGTGTTTTGGCACTAAAACGGTCTACAGCAGCGACATTTAGTATGGAGCTTCTATATTAACTTGGTGTTCCTAAACATATTATGGTTGGTCCATGAAAGGCATAATGCTATTACATTTTTTTATTTATTTATTTTGATGTAGTAAAACCTTTGAACAAGGGGTGCCCGCAGGGAAAACGTTTGAAGTTTTCTCTTTTTCCCCATGCTCACTTCAAAGAGTAAAATGTCTCATAAGTCCTTATAGACTCAGCCTTAGAGGCAGCATTGATGAAGCTGTCAGTAAGCAAACCTTTTGTCTCTTATATTAACCCAAGGGCCTCTGAAAAGAGGACTGCACACTACGGAAGTGTACCAAGAAAATGTATTGACTTAACTCAGCTAATTAAAAAGCTATTGCTTTCTGCTTTTAACACCATGAAGTTGGTGCTCATACAAAGCCAGAAACATTTTGTTTAATGAGTTTGTATGAAATACCTCCATTTTATGGCACTTTTCTTTTTCGGTACAGTCCCGTAGGTAGTACTACCCATTTTGAAGTGTGCAGTCCTCTATTCAGTGGTCCTTGCTCTAACTAAGTATAACAGGTCGGATGGAGCGGTTTCGACGGATTGTTTTGCTAAATTTAGATGGCAATTATAGCATTGAGTTTCTGGATCAACCTAGTTCGAAATCCTAAAACTCCGGAAATGGAGGTAAAATGCATTGAAACGTTGACTTCAGCTGCTACTTCCGGCATTTTGCCATCTTGTGATTGGAATACAGGTAAAATATTCCGATTGCAGCCTCTCCTTCCTAAGCCCTATGAGAAAACAGATTTGAATTTCCCGCCGGCTCTTATTTTACTCTCAGTACTAAAAAAAAGAGAGGAGAAAATAAGAGCGCAGGAGTGCAGGTAAGGATGTGCGGTTTGTGAAATACAAACCGAGGTCAGTTTCCGGTTTCGGTTTTTTTAAAAAGTCGGTTTTCGGTTTCGGTTTTTGGTTTGGTTTTCGGTTTTTGCCTATGCAGTAAACGTTCACTGCTTTTTATATAAAAATGATAAAAGTGCTTCCAGTAAGCAATAACAGTAAAAATTTAATAATTTAAAGTTTATTTTAGTTTTAGAAGCCATCTTCCCTCATTTTTAGCTTCCTTGATCATGATCATGTTGTACATAAGTATCATAAAAATGTGAGCATACTAATTTATTATCCCAAAAGTATACTTCACAGAAAACCGACATGCCGTCAAAAAACCGACTTTTTGCAAACCGACATCGGTTTCGGTTTCGGTTTTTAAATAAACCGAAAATCGGTTTTCGGTTTTCGGTTTTCGCACGTCCTTAAGTGCAGGTAAAATAAGATAGTTGGCTCCTCTTGGTCACTTCTGTGAGCAAACCTGTGTTTCTTCTTGCAGCATCTTATTAAATTTTTATATGACTTTGTACATTCCACTAATTAGAAATGAACGATAGTGTGTTTTTGTCTTACATTGTACTTTAAAGTTTCATTACTAGATGAAATTACAAACTGTCTAAGGTTGCTGAGTATTTAATGCATCTTGACCTAGGCTTGAGATAATAGTTTCAGGCTGAGTTTTGGCCTCAGATTGAGTTATTTGACTCGGCTCCCACCTCAGCTTTCTTGGACAGATTTGTGTTGCCATCTACCGGACAAAGTATCAACAATATTGTGTTTCAAATAATATTAAGTATTATACTTCTCTCCCCACTACCATTTGATTTTGAATTTATTATTATCAACCTGAAAAGATTTGAGAACTACAGCCCCAGTTCTCTTACCTAAATCTGGATATATCTTTATATTGTTGCGTCCAAATTGGTATACTAAGGACTGAACTGACTAAAATCATAAGTTTCCTTGTTCAACTGTCACTGCCATAGTCCATACATTACACATAGTACTGAGAATTGTCTTTTATGCAGCTGATAAAGTAATACTCCTTGGCTTGGCTCTCCTGCCTGTCTTGCAAGGAGGAAAATGAAGCTCAGTACTGCAGAAATCTTAGTACCATGTGTAATCTATGGACTATGGTCACTGCCAATCTCCTCCTCTTTATATTATCTGGGTAAGTTGCTTCATAATAACATAGTTTTGATTTTTGTGTCTTGCCTGATCTTAAAATATTTTCTACACTTAAGGAAATTCATTTCCTTTTTTGGTGGTTTGGCCCTGTAATGTATATTAATTCTGTCCCTGATGGCAGTCTTTATGAGATGTTATGGTTGCTTTGTGCTGTTGAAGACACTCTTTTGTTGTAAAAATTAAATAGTTATATTCATGCCTAATGAATGGCATTTTAGCGGATATGTTTATGATCTCTTAGGAGGGCAAACATCGTAAATATAAAAGTAACTAAAAGCTTGGTTTTGTTTAACCAACCCATCAGTTTATCTTTTTCTTCGCCAAAATAGACAAACAATTTGATTAAAAATGCCGAGATCCGTTTTTGGGGAATTATTTAATATCCGAAGTATAATAATAATTATTACAATTTTTGACACATTATTGATGCTGCTGATTTGTTTTAGTCAATATGTTAACCAGATTTTTAATTAAAAAATACAGTTTAACAAATTGACTACAATTCGATTTGTATTTCAAAGGAAAAAAGTACATTTTTATAGATAACAAAATATTAGGAAGTTTTAAGGGGAAAATCCTTGTCCTAGAAACAAAATGTCATTCAAATTTGGAAAATACACATGACAAACCGGTATACAGTTAGATCTTTCTTCTAAGTGCAAGTTACATAGTCCTGGTGTATGATTGCGGTATATGGATTATCTCCTCTCATTTGACTAGCTTTCTCAGCTCGTTCAATCCATGCCTGACCAGTGACATCAAATTCAAAGATCTTGTCGGTCCCACGCGCATCATACCTGGCAATAATAAAGGTTGTATTTGATCTTTTCTTGACCAAGATTATTATTAGATTGGAAAGTACCATAGCAGTAAGCTGCAATCATTTTGCCAAAAAGTAACAATTATGGATGCTAATATACTCAGCACATATATTTTAATGTAATATCTACTAACTTTTGCAATTAGTTTCATGAAAATTTACGTACCTTCCCCCAACCACCAGGAATGAATCCTTGTAAACTTGAGCGGTGGTATAATGGATTGACTTTGGCATTGCAGGTCCATCTCTCCACTGAAGTGTGGCCAGGTTTAGAATCTGGGATGTTTTAAGGTAGGAAGTTCCAGTCATGCCACCAACAGCAACGTACTCAAGATCTCCATTGTAGGTAACAACACCACACGCATGAGCAGCTCTGCAATTAAATGTAATATTTTAGTTTGTAGCACAGTTGCCGTATGAGAGGCTCATTGGCTACTGCAGTGGTTGAATTGTTTTATAAAATAGGCACAGAGAAGCATAGTGCAATATAAAAATAGACAGGAAAATTCTTGGGTCGCATTAGAGTTTAGCAAAATTTGCTTTGTCATTATTCATGGGGATCGAGTCGTTCTTGAATAATTGCATAGAACATTGGTGTCTGTTGTAAAAATTCAAACAAAGGGTGATGATGACCCCCTAATAGCGACTTTTGGACTAGAAAAAGCAAAGTACCCTATTTATCATTGGCTGATTAATGTTGCATCAAAGTTTAGGGGACATTTTGGTATTAACAACTAACCTGACTTGTCCCATAGCAGGAAGAGTGGTCCACTCCTCATTGACAGAATCAAAAAGGTAAACTGTATCCAAGTAGTTTGTATATTGATTGGCACCTCCACTGATAATTAGATGGGTTTCATTCACCTTGGCGGCACATGCAGATCCAATTCTGTCTGGCATGTTTGGGCCAGGGGTGAAAATACCAGTGGTTGTAGAATAATATTCAGTGGATGCCTGGTCTCCAACATTGGTTTGAGCACCTTTGAATAACATGTATACAGTATGTATAGTATACAAATCACAAAGTGTGCTAATAATTCCCACCCTTCACACAAATGTGCATGTTGTAAACTAATATTTAGTTAGCATTTACTACTACATACCAAACTGCCACTTCTTTTCCCCCATGTCCACAAAAGCCTGTGCTCTCCTGAACATTCCCATAGTTGCCAGTGGGATCCATGTCATAGTTGCAAGATTCAACTCCATGCAGGCCTTGGTAGTCCTGGATCAATAATATCAGTTTTAAATCCAGAAACAAAATATATATTAAATGGAATAATTTACTTGGTCTCTTTTTCTACCGTTTACTTGGCAGAGGGCGCAGGAATAGTGTGAAAAGACCCCCAAAGTTTGCAAAATTAGTGCTGCATTATTTCCTCTTTTTCTGGGATTTCATAGAATTCTAAACATGCCAAGCAAATTATTCCATCTAGTAAATATTTGAAGAACTTTTTTGCAGTTCACTACAAAACCAATAACGTTTATCTTCTACATTTGTTGCATTTGATTGTCTAGTAATGTTTCTTTCCATTTTTTATGCTCACCTGTCTCCTTCGCACAAGACTGGGTTGGTCCCAAGAATAAAACTGGAGCCGGAGTTTTTCCCAAAGTCGGCTGGTAGATCTGGTGTTGCTTCACAGGTTGTGCCCAGGGCTGGGTCCAAAGGTATGAGTTCACTTGTGGTGTAAACTCCGCCAGCAATAAAGAGGATATCTATAAAGCAAAAAAGTATGCATTATAATGAAGCTTCCCCATTTATCAAGGATTTTATGTAGATGCTCCGGCATTCAATACAGTAATATATACGTTTCCATGGAGAGAAATCAACAAAAACGTTTTAAATGGAATAAAACCATATCATGAAAATTCCCTCATTAAACTTTTACCATGAACACAATCTGTTCTTTTCTACATGTAATATTGAAATAAAAAGAATAAAGTCTGAAAAGGTTTTGTGTTTAAGGCAGATATCAGGCACAATTTTACCTCCAGCATCCACTTCCACTGTGCAGCATGTTTGAATCATTGTGTCCTCTCCTTCACACAGGGCTCCCTCACCCACGGGGCTTGGGTTAGTGCAAGTCCTTGTACGGCTCTGCTCACAGGTGGTTGTATCACAATCATTGTAGTCAGTCCATTCTGACCAGGCTCCATCACGGTCACCTAATATAGTTTGATTTTGCTCTAATTTGTTCTGTTTAAAGTACAAATGGCAGATTTGTTACAATGATTTACTTACAGGTTACATAATCCTGGTGTATGATTGCAGTGTATGGATTATCTCCCCTCATTTGACTAGCTTTCTCAGCTCTCTCAATCCATACCTGACCGGTGACATCAAATTCAAAGATCTTGTTGGTCCCACGTGCATCATATCTTGAATTAATAAAGGCTGCATTTAATTTTTTTGAATAAGTATAATATTAGCTCAGAGAAAAATATCAAAATTTGTCAGCTGCCATCATTTTGCCAAAAAAGTAACCATTATGGCTGCTAATGTACTCAAAGCATGTATTATTTTAAGTTAACTTTTGCAATTTATTTGTATGTAAACTTACCTTCCCCCAACCACCAGGAATGTATCCTTGTAAACCTGAGATGTTGTATAATGAATTGACTTTGGCATTGAAGGTCCATTTCTCCATTGAAGTGTAGATAGGTTAAGGATTTGGGATGTTGCAAGGTAGGAAGCTGGTGGAGCCATGCCACCAACCACAACATACTCAAGATCACCATTGAATGTTACAATGCCACAACCATGAGCAGCTCTGCAATTATTAACACATTTGTGAGCATGGACAATTATTGCAGTCAAATTACATAATATACCTATTGACCATTCCTTTCTGTTGCTGTCTATTTATTAAATTAAGTTACCTTAGCTGTCCCATAGAAGGAAGAGTAGTCCATTCTTCATTCACTGTATCAAACATATACACACTGTCCAAGTAATTTATATACTGATTGGCACCTCCACTGATAATTAGATGGGTTTCATTAACCTTGGCAGCACATGCAGAACCAATTCTGTCCGGCATGTTTGGGCCAGGGGTAAAAGTTCCCGTGGTTGTAGAGTAATATTCAGTGGATGCCTGGTCTCCAACATTGGTTTGAGCACCTATAAAATTTATATTTATAAACAAAACATTACAGAAATAGGAGAATTGTTGAGATTTTCATTATTAACTTATATTAAATATTTAACCAATGTTCAATGGCGTATAGTAAAATATTCAATGAATGGGAACCCAATTATATGTATTAAAAAAGTAAGTTTGTATCTGAGCCTCAGTGTGATGTCAAAGAGTATGCTCTAAAATATATATGTTGCACTATACATGTCATGAACATACCAAATTGCCACTTCTTTTCCCCCATGTCCACAAATGCCTGTGCTCTCCTGAACATTCCCATAGTTGCTAGTGGACGCCATGTCATAGTTGAGAGATCCAACTCCATGCAATCCTTTGTAGTCCTGGAATAAAATAATAACACTTTATATTAAAACAAGCAACACACTATTTTTAATGTATTAATGAAGCAATAGAATTTTGCACATCATAATTAAAACAAATATACATCAGTTCTAGTTTTATTGATCTCCTATTTGTCTCAATTTGTCATGCAATGAATATTGTTATAATTTTTAGTGCTAACCTGTCTCCTTCGCACAAGACTGGGTTGTTCTCCAGCATAAAACTGGAGCCGGAGTTTTTCCCAAAGTCAGTTGGTAGATCTGGTGTTGCTTGACATATGGGTCCAAGGGATGGGTCCAAGGGAATGAGTTCACTAGTGGTGTGAACTCCCCCAGCAACAAAGAGGACATCTGCAAAAATGATGAATTATGTTAGTGGGGCTTTATATGTGTGCCACTCTGCATTATTACCTCCAGCATCCACTTCCACTGTGCAGCATGTTTGCACCATAGTGTCCTCTCCTTCACACAGGGCTCCCTCACCCACAGGGCTTGGGTTAGTGCACGTCCTGGTCCGGCTCTGCTCACAGGTGGTTGTATCACATTCAGTGTAGTCAGTCCATTCTGACCAGGCTCCATCCAGGTTTTCTAATTAGATGACATATTTAGCTATTATGTGATTCAATCAAGTTTAACTGGGTATTAGAGTTCTGGGGACCTATAGAGTGAGCATTGTATTTGTCCCAAAAGTATATGCCTATATCTCCTTCCTTGTGCATCTTATAAAAAGTTGTTATGAAGTCAAAAAATTAACTTCTGCTTGATAATATTTTGCTAAAGCGTTTAAAACATGTAAAATCAGTTTCATTGAAATATTTGGTCAAATAACCATTTCCTCTCATTTTCACATTTGTTCACCTTTTGACTTATTTATGATTAAATGCAATTTGTACAAGTCTAATTAACCCCTTTTCCTTGGGGCTTATTTAAAATAAAATCTTCCACAACTCAATTCTTTAATTTTGTGACACAGCTACAGTCTATTAAAATTATCCTTACCCAAACAGAACCCACAAGATGTTTCACAGGAGCGAGTCATAAAATTGTAATATAACATTCCAGGTTCACAGTGGTCAAGATATAGGTGGCATGAAGAGTACGTGTCCTGGCAGGAACATTCTACACCAGTGTCACAGTGGCCAACCCTAGGGATTAAGAAAATGCGGAGCTGCTATTACCAAAAATCTGCACGCTGGCAGTTGGTTAGCAAAATGTATACCTAGCATCCACAGCTCCTGTGTTGGGACATGGATCCCCTCCATTAAGAGGCCTAGGGTTAATGCAGGACCTTGTACGGACCTCAAGAGGAGATGTGCCACAGCCCCACTCAGCGGCGGTCCCGCAACCCCAAGAGCCCCAGTTGCCCCAGCCACCATGCACAATTTCTAGAATAAGAAAAGTAGAGCATAGCATATCCATTTTATAAACCTCGTTTTGTCAGATTTTTATACTTTTTAGGACGGATGCAACTCCTATATATATTATTAAGTTTACTGAATTTGACTGGCATTACGCATTACAATCATGAAAAATATTTTAATGGAAGCAATGCTAAATTTGGATACTTCCTCTCTCTCTCTCTCGGTCTCTCTCTCTCTCTCGCTCTCTCTCTCTCTCGCGCTCGGTGCCGCTGTGGATTGGCTGACTCGAGGAGATCCCTCAGAAACAAAGACGGTA
>LR141037.1:0-13866 GCA_900659605.1 Tisbe holothuriae | reverse complement strand
CAAGGCTGAATCAATAACATCATTCTTCAGGACGAGTCTGTTCAATTTCTTTTATCTTGTTTTGGATTTGTATTTTGATGGAAGGAAGGAAGAAGCCCCGCAAGGTTTGAGTGAGTTGCTAGGAGACATTGAAATACCCACCTGAGTGGTTGTTACATAATACACACACTGACTAATGTATACGTGGTTTGTATATGCAAATTATGCATGATGACACCATGTAAATAATTGGGATAGGACGTTCCTTGCATTATAAATGTCTTCTTTTTACATCTCTGGTAGACTGCAGTGCCTGGGAATAGAGCTCAGACCTACAGTACAGGTTGTACATGAACAGCATACAAATATATATGTACAGGGTGAGGAAGCAAATTTGTCCGCCACATTTGAAGCGTCGTTTCTCCTTATTTTCACTAATTAACATATCCTAATTTTTTCATAGCTTATAGATACATTACTAGGTAGCATTTCTTGTTAATATAATATTTCTCTTAAGTGACGCATACTCTGCTCAATCTAAATTTAAACAAATATGCCAGATTTGCCTCGCGCGGATCTCATTAATACAGAAAAATCGTAAAAAGGCCCTCTTTTCTTGCATGTCCACAATTTTTTACTTTGAGATAGGAAACTTTTTCATATAATACTAGCATATAGGAGGCACATCTGACCAAGATTTTGTATGCGTATGTCATTGTCTTTAAGGTATTTTAGCCATTGGAAAGTCGGTGTTTTATTGCAGTTTTTGCCTTACTTTGGTTCCCAAGGAACGCCAGCTTAACGTCCTCAAGGCCACCCTGAGGGCTGTCTAAAGACTGTTCCATGTTCTCGGGAGAATGCTCTTTAATAAGAAGCAAGAAAAAATAAGATTCTATTGAATGGTTTTCTCCTAAAATGTCATAACAAGTTGGACATGGTTTTTCATTGAATTTTAGCTTCAATTTATGGGTGTTTCTTAGCTCTATGGATCAAATGGTTGAAGTTGAGTGACTTTTAATGCCAGCGTATGTTTTAACTGACTCAAATTAGTATGAGACTGATACATGGGAACACTGACATGCTTTAACATGGAATAGCAGTCAATGGCATTGAGGCAAAAAAAGTTGCCAGTGGGGAAAGTGTTGTTGCACATTCTGTCCATCTCAAATAAGTTATGATGGTCTAATTTGGGTTATATTAAGATCAAGAAGCAATATCTGTTTTTTATTTAATACATTTGGTCGGGAAATGAGCGGTATGCCAGTAATATTGGTTTAGATTGAAAAAACTTGGAGCGGACAAATTTGCTTCCCCACCCTGTAGCATTAGAGCGAGAAAACGATAAGATTCGTAGTTGCTATGCGCCAGTTGCCGTTGATGTCACGATAAAAGTATCACAATTTATTGCTATAATTCGCCAGATTGCATTATCTGTTGCGTTAAAATCACTTTAGGAATCAGCAGACCCGTTAAAATTAGCATTATCACATTAGAATAATTCCGCGAGATCACTTAAAAAACTACACTGGGTTCTCGTCATTGTCATGCCCCTGCTGGCCTTCCACGATCCCATGGCCTTCATTCAGATTAGGCGCCGGGCCAATCAGGTTCTCAGGCAACGGCACGGGCGCGTTCGTCACCCCGTTCTCCCAGTTGCTCCTTAGCCCGTCCAAGATCGCCTGCGCGACCCACGGACCGCCGTCCTGGCGGGGATGGTCTTCAGGCAGGTGGCGCATGAGGTCGTCCTCTGCAGCCTGCGCGAGTTCCTCGGCGCGCGCGCGAAGCAGCTCCTCGATGCGCGCTCTGCGGATGGCACGGATGCGGGCCCAGCGACGGAGAGACACCGTCAACAGGGTGGCGTAGACTGAAAACGAGATTAGGAATAATAGCGTTATATCCTGATAAAAGTTAATATAACTTACCAAAACATAGGTACATTACAAAGGTCAGTATGAGCATGCCAACAGTACCAGCACACGCAATGCACAAGCCAAAGGAAACTGCCCCCAGCAGAGCTAGCGTCGCGGCTGTCACCTGCAGCGGGAGCAAGTGCCCGGGCCCAACGCCGCTGCCCCCGGACCCGCCGGACTGGCACGTGCCCACCAGCGTCACCGTGGTCAGGGTAAAACCCGTGATCATGGACAGGACAAAGGCGGTGTTGCTCACGAGCTCCAGATCCTGCGGTAAACGTCAAACAATTGACCTACGCTTCTGTTATACGCCAATGTTTCCTTCTTACCTCGTAGTCGGGCCCGAGGACGTCAATGACCGGCGCGAATCCGACGATGGTGGCGAGGACGAATGGCACCGTGAGTGTCAGCCAGCGCCAGCGGCCTGCTAGCCCCACCGACCAGATGAACCAGTCCGGGTCAATGGCCACGGTGGGGTCACCGAGCTGGGCCTGGGTGGCGGGGTCGTCGATAGAGAAGATGTTGCCCATCGCACAGCTGCTCTTGGAAAGCAAGTTAAGCAACAAGTTTGTTAACTTTGTTTTTCACCGATTGGCTGAGAAGAAACTTCTTTGGCTGAGGATCTCGGCTGAGAAGCGAGAACATCTAAGCGAGAAGAGATAATTTTGAGATGAGTAGTGGCCGAAAGAAGTGGACAGTAGTGGCTGAGTAGCCAACACAGACTTTTAGCCTTGCGTAAAAGTCTGTGGTAGCCAAGGACTTAGGACCTTGCAAGGAACAATGTTTAAGAAATATTATTAAGAGGATACGACAGTCAAAGCATGCTTGCATGCATAGAACTTATAAGCCTTAAAATCCTTATGTACTGCAAAGTTCTACCCAACTGTCCTCAAGTCACTATTTGATCTAGTCATCTTGATTAGGTACAGTGTATGCATGAACCTACTATACAAGAGTGTATGTATTATTTACTTATATATGTAAAAGATCATATAAATGCGATTTTTTTTTCGCAGCAGCTCTCTACTTATTCTACAGTAAAGTATATGTTGCAAAATAATTTTAACAATTTTATGAAATGTCTAGAGGCCTTAAAGCTTGCCCACATGTGTATTCAAAACTATTTATGTGCTCTTTTATGGCCTACGACGCACATCCATAAAGCGGAAGCGCCGCATAGCAATAAAGCGGAAGCGACAACGGCAGATTTATGCTTAAATTTTATTAAAAAGTAGCACAGTTGTGTCCCTAAACATCTTGTATAAAACGAAGACAAATCAGTGGCACTTTAGTAGTACTTGATAGCACATTGACCATGCGTTACCTACTGCTTCTTCTGTGCATTGCTTTCACCTCTATCATATCGTCCCACGGCGCACAGGTAGGATTGAAGTCTCCCGTAAGATGTAGGGGAAGGCTGATGTATAAAGTAGTAATGAGGAGAAAACAGCGGTTTGTCAGTATAAATACAAAACACCAACATATTTCAGATTCGAGAAGAGCAAGAGTCTGGCAGTGGAAACAGCGACGGCGTGGATGACAGCGGCAAGATTTCGGAGGAATTC
Source organism: Tisbe holothuriae (assembly GCA_900659605.1). Taxonomy (NCBI): domain Eukaryota; kingdom Metazoa; phylum Arthropoda; class Copepoda; order Harpacticoida; family Tisbidae; genus Tisbe; species Tisbe holothuriae. The sequence goes on along the minus strand of LR141037.1, from coordinate 10,412 downwards.
TGCGAAAGGCCGTCCAAGGAGAGAGTCGATGAAGAATGCGTCATGATCCCTTGCAAAGGTAAATAGAAATCTGGACTAATTTGTATACAGACGTGGACTACCATTAGATTGTGAAGAATAAAAATCAAGCATTGCGAACTGGCAATAATTTCATGTCAACCCTTCACTGACCCTTATAGACCGCCCAAAGTATCCCGTCATGGTCGGCTCCAAGCAGATCATCTTCTTCCCAAAGTGCCGCGAGACCTGGGACGACGCCCAGCAGATCTGCGCTGGGGAGGGCACCGACGGCAAGCTCTGGGAACCCGCAACCGGGACAGAGTACGACGACGCCTTCACCGCTATCGGCTACGACGGCGCCGCAACGACGCCTGCTTGGTTCTATGAGCATGTTCACTACTGGATCGGGTTTAAGAATGAGGATGGCGATGGTAGGGAAAATAATTTTCGATACGGACGGCAAGAAGGGTATAAACAATATTATATGTTAGGTTACGAGGCGTTCCATGCTTCCCCGCCTCATGCATCCTCGTTTGGAGGCACTAGCGCTCTTCAGGAGGCTCAAACTGGACAGGATTGCGTTGATTTGTATGGGTATTCTAGCTGTAAGTAATTCTTACTTATACATAACAGTTAAATAAAAAGATCATTACATACTGTTTTAGTGAAAGCAGGAGACCATCATTGTAACGAAAAGCACACGTTTATCTGCGAGGTGCCAAAACAAAGAACCTGCCATTGCATCTACAATCAACTAGGGTATCTCTGCGGAACTGTTGTTGACACTTTTGCAAAGTGTTGTACGAAACTGATCTGCACTAAGCATGGCATTGAGTATGAACTGTCTTTTCGATGAGGAGTCCAAGTGTAAAATGTGTATTTCAGATCTGTTGACGTGACTGATGCCGCTGGGAATGTTCTAGAAGACTGCTGTGAGCATGATGCGGTTAAGAACGGACTTCTGGCACCTGGGCAAGGATTCGGCAAGGAGGTTTGCTGCAAAGGAGAGATGATTGAGGTTGTATTCCTAGGAAGGAAATGAATATAATTCATGAAACAGAAATAAAGACATTGTACCATTGGCCAATTCATTGCTTTCTATTCCTGCTCGCTAAAATTATGTTCAATCGTACGCGTATGTAATGACATGTCCTTTTCTGTATATTATGTACTCTTCACTTTAAATGCCGCATGCAATATAATTTACACATGTGCATAATTGCCTGGTTTTTTAAGAAGTCCTTATATTTAGAGGCAATGATAATTCTAAGAAGCCTCCGCTCTATTATCATTAACACAGTTTTACTGCAGTTAATTGTACACAAGGCCTATATTTCTCCATAAAGCTCTTTGTTGTGCATGAATTGACAAATGTGACGACGATTAAACACGGATAAATTACTATATAATAGGACAGTTTTACCATGTCTTCAACACAAGTCCTTGACAATCATGGCTGGACTTGCCTGTCTCATTCTTTCCTGCTTGGTTATGGCCATACATGGAGCCAAGGTGACTTTCATGTTATAAACTAAACTATAAAGTAAACTGACTATTTTAAATTAAGCTCAATGACCGCAAATCATCGATCAGCAACAGTGAGCTCGACGCCTTGAAGGTAGCTCCGGGACTCTGTCTCCAATCGTCCAGCAAGAGAGCAGCTGGCTGTATCATGCCATCATGCACAAGTATGGAATATTTCCAATTATATTATGGTAAACAAACCGATCGTTTTCAGGCCAGCCTAGCTATCCCGTCTCCGTCAGTGGCAAGCGTATCATCTTCCACCCAAAGTGCCGAGAGACCTGGTACGACGCTCAGACCATTTGCCACGAGCTCCACGGTGGCAAACTCTGGGAGCCAGACACAGGCGCCGAGTACGACGCCGCTCTCAATGCTATTGGCTACAACAATCTTCCACCTGGGAACAGCAATGCTCAGCCAAGCTGGTTCAATGAGTTTGTCCACTACTGGATCGGGTTCAAGAACAAGGACGGTGACGGATATGAGGCGTTTCATGCGTCGCCTCCGTTTGCTTCATCGTTTGGTGGTGCGAATGCTCTCAGAGAAGCGAATACAGGGCAAGATTGTACTGATCTGTACTACCATGGATCTGGTGTAAATGATCGTAAGTAACATGCATGTAATGCCGCAATAAGTTATTTTAATAGCTCTTATCGTAGTGCAATGCGGTGACCATAGATGCAGTCTTAAGCTGAACTTTATCTGTGAGACTAAGGATTGCCACTGTGTGTACAAGGGGAAGTCTCATAAATGCGGAACCGTGCTGGAGACGATCCCCAACTGCTGTACAAGATTGGTTTGTTCGAAGGAGGGAAGCATTGAGTGAGTTAAATTCAATATTCAAACTTGAAATTGCCTTATTCTCATTTCATTATGTTTTAGTGTGCAAAGGCTGTTTGGAATTGGTTGTTGCCTGTTTAAACTGGCTCCAATAGGAATGATCCAGTCAGGAACGATCTTCGAGGGCTGGGGTTGCAAGGACACCCGATTGGTCGAGCCCGGCCTGATACAGAATCCTAAAGAGTTTGATGGGAGTTTCCTGAAGGAACAATAGACTATAATTCGACAATACCAAGGTCGTTTACTTATTACTACGAATAAAAATATCTACAGTATATGCATTTTTTTCTACAGGCCATGGTTTCCTTACTTCTAGTTGGTAACTTTGTAGCTAGGCTATATTTCGCAGTTCCGCCTTTTTACATGTAAAACTCGCAAGTGTCCTTAAATTATACTCTAGCTTGCTTTGATGTATGCGCAGTTTTTTTACGTTTGCTACACATTCATTCTCTGTTAAAAGACGAAAGTAAAATGTTATTTTAATTCAAATATTAATATGATCTATATTTAATGAGTATAAAACGCAACACAATTTTCACACATTGGCCTTCACTAAATTTGTCAGCCATTTATAATTAAGACATCATCCCGTACATTCTATAATAATCCTTCTCAGCAAAAAGTGACACAAAAACCATTTTTAATCCCCCTGGAAAAAAGTGATGTTCTGCAAACATGAGCATGGGGCAATTAAACCCCTGTTCAAACAGATATAAAAAGCATCCCAATCCCACGGGCAAGAGAGACAACAACCCAAGCTCTCTCTCTCTCTCTCTCCTCATTTTATATTGCTCGTTGTCATGACATAAAATTGGGAATAAACGCTGTCGGCTTTTTGATCTTTTTTCCCCAACCGAGGGAACAACGAAGCAAAAAGAAAATCAACAGGCAGCTGCTCCTCCGTAAAATATTATGTCACAATTTTAGGCTGCTTATTATTGTTGTCACTTTTTGCCTGCTCATGCTAGGAATATAATTGTTTGTAAGGATTTTTTGCCGTGTAATTCAGCAGGGTAAATTGATGGCTTTATTAAGCCGTAATTGTTTTCGTGTGTGTGTTATTTTCGCCAAGAATATAATCTCTCATATGAGGAGGTCAACAAACTTTGGGTCAAGATTTGGAGCTTTTTTACACACACTTGCACGCATCTGTCCCTGTTTGAGGAGCGTTTTAGCGGGAATTGGAGAGAGAGAGAGAGAGAGAGAGAGAGAGAAAGAGAGAGAAAGAGAGAGGTCAGTCTTTAAGGAAGACGTCTTGAGTCGTGTCAGGTTTCTCTGTCAAAACAAGGAAGGATTTGCACTTGGGAGTAACTTGGAGAGTCCGTGTGGCACTCATTGGATTACTAAATTAACTGTTACTTCATAGAAAGGTAATATGTCGTATATTCCTTTTTAGTGAAACAAAAACAGGAGAGTCAGTGAATGTAGTCATTATTGTGGCATATAATGTAACTGTCCGTTACCTATCGTTCTCCTGTGACTTTTTTCGCGGGTCAACAACTTTTAAACTGTGACTAAATTAGACACAGAAGTTTTCCCTCGGAAATATAATGAAGCCATTCAAACAACGCTGTTGACAATATCATCATTATTCAGACGACTGTTCCAAAATGCAGCCTCGGGACAAAAATCAAGGGCAACAGAAATTGGCACCGAAAAGAGAAGCCACAAAACTCGGCATTGGAGAAAATTAAATGCAAACAACAACAAAAAGACCGAAAATAAACGACATCTCATTTAGTATAACTGTCACAGTGGTTTGTTTCATGCCAGAACTGGAATCCATTGTGCTGTATAACGATGCTCAATTTGCATACATTTAAATAGAAGCTTTGCTGAGAACATCATCAGAGAATAGCTACCGCTGTCGTCAACAGACTTTGCTTAATGGACTTGTGGTTTTCAGCCTGAACTTTTATCATTAAACTGTTAGGAACTTAGGAGGGATCAGCATATCTGGCATATAGAAAGCTAATAAGCCGGATTTCTAAAACAGCAATAAGTTAGGAGTAACCAAAGTAAAAAAAGTTAGGAATATACAATATACTTACCCTTGTGATGCTTGTATGTAAGGAAACTTTTGCTAGATGTTGGTGTGTACTTGGGGACCAATATGAATACTGGCCATTAACCGTGTCAATGTTTAAGAAACCAGACTCAAGGATTTAGCTAACTTCACATTCCAATACATTTCCATCCATCCCACTTCCGTTCGGAAAATTCCGTTCTATGCGTACGAAGGGATGATTTTAGGGCGGGGTCTTAAAGTGAAAACTCCCGCCATGGATGACCCAAATTTCACCTAAAACACATGTGCAAGACCGGACATTTTATAACCATAAACGTGACACAATTACATCTCTTTCTCCTCTCTCTCTCTCTCTCTCCACCGGAAACAGCATCAGGGGCAATTAAAGTTGTTGCTACCGACTTTCTTGACATTTTCACACATGTGTCAAAACGAGCTTCTTTGCAGACAGATTTTTCCTGTGTCAATGAGATCTCTGTTTAAAAAATTGACGGAAGAAACGGGTTAATTGCCGAGTTAAAAACGTTTGAGGTTCTTTGTCTCCAATATTGAGCCCCATAATTTCAGCACTTGATATTTTTGCGGACAGTGAAGCTATTGTCTTGAAACGCACCTGGAAAATGTATGAATAATGTTCTTGAAGCGTGTGCTCTATTATTCCGGATGAAAAGACGCAAATTTAATTCTTCAAAGGACCCGAATCAAAAGAGGAACTTTACCTCTACGTGCACAGGTCAGCTGTCTTGTATGATTGCATGCACTCCGCACCTGGTAGATAGTGTCATATTGCCCAAAGTGTGCCATACAGACTATCAATCAACCTGGTCATATAAAATGCTTGAAAATGGACTCCACCTATTTTCTCCGTGAAGTTTATGTCTCCTCATTGTTACAAGTTTATTACTCTCTTTTCTATCTAAATTAAGACCATTGACCGATGGTTGTTACTTTCTCCAGATTAAAGTATGCTAATGGATGGACAACGGTTGTAACGGTATAACAGATTTGACCCGAATATTTCACCATGGCATAACTTAATTTCTAAGTATATATTTGACCAATTTAGTACCTCAAAGAATGAATAATCTATATTTTTGGTTCTCCTTCCACCTTGCGGGTGGTAAACCGATTATGTCACATCTCTACTTTGACATTAAAACGACAAGCTTAAAATGCAAATTTGAGACGTTTTTACTGCCAAAAAAGCGTTGCCCTGTCTAAGATTTTTGGAATTTTGAGTGCTTTTCCAGACTCATATTGTAACCACATATATTGGGAGGGGTCTTCAGCAGGTGATTAGACTGAGCAAAAAGGAGATTATACAATATGCTCAAACTCTCTTGTTGGAGACTTAAATTCAAGCGCGAAAATTAAGCATAAAGGAATCGAGCTTGATTGATTTTTCAGAAGAAAAGAATCCCTAATTAAGCTTTGAACACACATAAGAGAAAAAGAAGCTCAAATTATTATAATAATATTCCTCCGTTCACTCAACACAACGAAACTGTCGAAATTTGAACCCCGGTTTTAACTAACTTGATTCATCCCCATTTAGAAGTAGTCCTGGAGAGCTCGTTTTCAAGCGGTCAAAAGAGCCGCTTATACTTCTTTAAGACGGAGAAAAAAGGCGCAAAGGGGGAATATTTTGACAAAATTATCTTCTTAGGGTCAGCTTTGAAAGCTAAATTGTCTTCTCTTGTCCGGGAATTATTACAGCAACATCTTCTCCGGCCCCACCTCTGACTTATTTGAATACATGTTTCGACCGCAAATACACGAGTCGGAAGCTCAAAGACTCGACTTATATTGACACTCTTAACTCTGAGTCCACCACCCCTCTTTAACCTACTTTCTGGAGACAATACACAAAAGAAATCAACGTGAAAATGTCCAAGAAAAATCGGTTTTATGATGGTTTTATGTGATATTCTCCCACGGCCTCTCCATATGAAATAAAGGCTTCCATTTTTGGGCAAAAAATGGAGAAGAAGAATCTGTCTATAAATCTATAAAAAGCTACTGCCGAATCTAATCAAGCCCTTGCATTGAGAATGTGAAAAAGAAGAAGATATCCCCTATGATAAATGACCAGATATTCCTTTTGAGCTATCGGATACCTTAAAAAGAGCCGCGCGAATATCATAGCCAGCGATCTCTATGTGGATTTTTGTGTCATTTATTTCACATGAGACTGACAAAATATCAATTGAAAGGACGTTTGAAGGGTGAAGCCAATTCGTCACCACACACCTGAAAAGAGCCAAAAAAGCTTCAACACCCACTTAGACATTTTGATGGAATGTGTATAAAAGCAGGGTAAAGTGTTGCATATTTTTCACTGTCATAAAGTTGTATAAACCATCTGGGAAGCGCGTCGTTGTCGGGCATATTTCCACCTTAAAAAGGGTAGCTTATGATTTTCCACACCGTTGTTGGTCTTCTTATGCATGAGTTATTTCGTCACGACTACTTTTCTCTCTCAACCCTTCTTCCATTTTCTGAGGGAAAATCTGGTGAGGGGAAAACACGTAAATTCCTGACCGATTCGACACGGAACATCCTTTGCAGGGCAGCAGCCCCTTTAGTATTAGTTCTATGGCAGCAGCTAAATAACGTGTTGCTTCTTCATGTGGAAGGGACAAGAAGCTAAAGGAAGAATGCAAAGGGTTTCCAGATTATAGTTTACTAAACGTTGGATAGTTCACATTAATAAGGTGCTGCTTTACTAACAAGTTACAAGCTTTCCAAGAGTTGTTGCAAACATCCTTGTTTCCAATGTACGGCCACATATTAACGGCAAGGATGTTCTATTTATGTTGATATTTAGTCACATGGCAACCCTGCCTGTCTGCATATTGAACTCTGAATACTTTTGTGTGTCCCTAAAATTCGAGTCACTCGTTTACGGGTCATCGACATATTTTCAAGAGGGGCCTTTTGTGACCAAATTATCCACATTTACTTCAAGATGTTGCATATTGTACGAGGAATGTCGTCATGTTGTTAATATCGCATTTCAAAGAATGTGCATGTTTATTTATCACGTTTCCTGAAATCAAAAGGCAGTTGACAAAAATGCCCGAGAAAAACATGACAATAAAAATGGACGACGACGTGTCAGCGGACCCAATAAATGTGAGAGAAGACGATGATTTTAGGGCTCAAAATCCGAAGAAGAAAAAGGAGCGTTTCAAAATTTAATTGTATTTCTTCGCTGAAGACGTCGTTGCTGCTGCTAGAAATTATTTTCGGCCATTGTAAATTACAGATGTCAAAGAAAAAGACTTCTTTTGGGGCACAGTGGTTTCATTCATAAAGTATTAATTTGTGATATTCTCCTCATGCCAATCGTTTTGTTATATTTATGCATAATCTAATGCTTTTTATAATATATTTCGACACTTAAACCACTGTGCAGCATTCATTTTTGGCACATCAACACACTCAGCAGCAGCACGTCATAAAAGTGAACAACTAAGGTTAGAAAAAGTAGCATTAATGGTGTTATATAAAAGCTTTGGAAAGATGTTTGCGCTGGAAATGCCTCTAGAGAAAAAGATTCTAAAGCTCGACCATTTCCGTTTGCAATTTTCAAGTTCAGGATCAAAGAGAAGTTCATTTCATATCGACATTCCTCTAGAAAGTGTTTTATAATGTAACAGACTGAATATAATGCATTCTAAAGCTGTAGGCAACATTCTTCCATTTAATGTTGCTTATTACTGTTCTTTGAATACAGACAACATTCTTCAAGAAATAGGTGTCTCTCTCTCACCTTAATTGAATAGATGGTAGATATTACTACATCTCGAGCTTCTCTCAGAAATGAAGAAGTGTTGGTATCGTGCTGAGAAGTGTAATTACAACCTGTACAATTTCAACTTTTGCGTGCCCTTGAAAGATATTTCATTCCTGTAGTACAACAAACTAAAATTAAAACCTAGGGATGGGACGGGAAACAACAGCAAAAAAGGTGTATCTGGCCATGCTATATTTTTGTAGATTTCCCCCTTTGGGGAGCAAAAAATGTCCAATTTTTTAAGAAGTCTGGAATGCGCTCGTGAGAAAAAGCAGAGGCAACAAAAACCATTGGTCATCATCTTTATTTCATCTTTTGTTCTGTCTTTTTATTGTAAGGAGAAAACTGACCCAAAATGTAGGAATCTAAAGCATGTATTTCTGATAATGACTTTCCGATTTAGCTTTTTTAACAGACCTCCCTCCCGCCCATCCCTAAAACTGGATCTTCAAAGAGAGATTAATGAATAAAGTTAAAGAATAATAGGGTGGAAAGGAATCCTCTTCTTCTTGGAATATTTCCCCGGGCGAGAAAATAAAGAAAGCTTTTTTGTGTTAAGAAAATGAGAGAATTAGATCCAAATTAAAACCAGGGTGAGCAGAGGAATGCCAAGCTTAATCTTCTTCTATCCTGGAGCAATATGGTTCAGACGTGGCTGGCTCCAATTTAGGATATAAAAATAGCATTCCTTTTGTAAAGGGACCACAGAAAAATATTAATATTTCTGCGGCTATAATGAGTCTAATTGACTCTAATTAAACTCAGTTAGCAACACAGAGTCAGACTTTAAATGCGGTTTTAAGCTTCCTTTTTCGCCATAAAGGCAACACTCAAAGCTTTAAAATAGTTTCATCCACCCTGGCTTTAAGGGTCAAATCTTCTGAGGAATACGGAGCAGCATTTTTGGACTTTTCTCATGCAACAGTTGAGACAATATTTTTACTGCTCTCCACGTATCTACGTGGGAGCTTGCAGGGTTGCCATTCTCCACCATTTCTACCTATTATAAGCATACATTTACCTTATCTTACCACTTAAGCTTGACCCTAAGCGTGCATCCCTGTCGAAGAGAAATAGAGCTCTCTTTATGTCTTCCTGTCTTGAAGAAAGAAAAAGCTCAAGATTGGTCAGAATCCTGGGAAGAAAATTCTTCGTTTGGATGCTTGAGTTGTGAACGGATGGGTTGGCTGGTCATATATTATGACACAGGAATTAAAAGGTGGAGTCTGAACGCTTAGGATAGGTCGTGGCTAAGACATAAGGATCAGAACATATGCTGACTTGGCATGAAGATACTTTTTGCGGATGGCATAAGAGTCTTATACGGTACTAAACCTAAGGTTTTTTTTTCTTGGATATTGTTCTCTAACTTACGAGTCGTACTTTAAAATGCTAGCTCGTCAAGACACATAACTAAAGATGAACTTCATAACAATATTTAATACATAATTCTTAGCTCTAGTAGATGTCATTGAACGAATTTTCCTATTCTCCTCCACCGCATCAAGCACAAATAAGATAAGGCCGGTGTGTCCAAAGGGAGATTTAAACGTCTTTTTCCTAATCCTTTTCAATGGGAAGAAGATGAGGTGAACGAGGTAAACAAACAAGAACAATTTGGATTACGTTTTGTTAAAAGTCACCCATGCCGAATATCGCAGAATATCGCGGTTTTGTTCTTTGAAGTCTTGTTTACCTGTTGTGTATTTGTCATTACTTTTGTTTACCCGGACTCTGTCTTTTTTGACACACACGCGTGAAACATGTCAACCGCTTTGTCATTAGATGATCTTTGAGTTCTTTTGTTCGATGATTCTATTTCCTGTGGGGAAAACAAGGTCAAGAAATCTCCGTTCACACCCCAATAAAACATCACTTCTGTCCGGAAGCCTGGATTCATTTCTCACCCCCAGAAGATATTGTATCGGAATTATTAAGCTTTTTTTCGCCGCCCATTTCCGTCTCAAGTGAGGATTTTGAGAAAATTGAAAGGGAAAGGAGATCGGAGAGTTCTTTGTGAACAAGGGCTGCTGAGGTTTTTCTCATTTGTAAATGCCGAAACAACAAGTTGTATGGACTTGCATTTGATGTTCATATCATTCTAAACGAGGCACATTTACTCACGTATATAGCATACACCTAACATAAAAGTACATGGCAGCAGTTCAATAAAACCCTGTAATGTCCCGAGTACCAAAATCCAAGCGGCAATAACTCTCC
>LR141036.1:0-13871 GCA_900659605.1 Tisbe holothuriae | reverse complement strand
GCCCATAAGCAAATACTGGTATTTAAATATGTTTACTGAGATGATCCTTAGGCCGGGTCCAGACCTAATAGAGAAAAATTGCAATTTCGCCAATTTTTTGCTATTGCAATTGCAATTTTTCCAGCTAGTCAGTGGGAACTCAGGCCTGAGCAAGCAATAAATCACCGCAATTTATTGGTGATTTATTGAAATCTCTATTATGGCCGGAACAGACGACATAGAAGGAAACGCTTTTTAGCGGTTGTTCAGCGCTGCTTCATTGATTATTGCTGTTCACATCGATGATCACCATTTAGCGGCACAGACGACAAATGAGCAAAAATCAATGAGAGACCAATTTTGCAGTTGCTCAATGTAAACACCTTTGACTATTGGTTAGGTTATTCAGCTCAAAAAGTGCTTTTACACAGCTTTCTGAGGTATATTATAATGGTTTTAACTACTATAAAATGCCACATCTCTACATTTACATAATAGGTCGCCTAATTTCTTTTGACAGAACATTTTATATACTAACATTGATGCACCATGTTCATTTTACATCCTCATTTCAAAGGTGTTTGCTGTTCTGATTATAGTTAGGTGCTTTTGGCGGATGTTTAAGATAATACTTTTGTCCCTTCCTAGGCAGTTACCTAGGGTTGCTAGTTTGCAACATTCGGCCACAGATTCTTAAGGCCAAATATCGTAAACCAACAGTCAGGAGCTCCTTAAAGAGCTATGTTTGATTTTGAAGCATTGAAGCATTAGTTGTTCATTTATGTAACTTGCTTATTGTTCTATCTATTGCAAAAACAAAACCAATTTTCCAATTTATTGAATTGCAAAAATTAGAAGCAAGCCAAATTTTTGCAATTCAATAGACATTGGTCATTCCGCAATGAAATATCAATAGAAATTGATTTTCTATTGTCATCTGTCTCCATAGATTGCGTTCATTGGTCAAAAATCGATTTTTGGCCGCTAAACATTGACTAGATAGCGGTCCTCTATGTCGTCTGGTCGGGCCTTTAGACTCGCAATTCTCCTCGAGATTTGCGGTTTCAGAATTACAAACTTTAAGCAGTTTTAAATGGACTGTTTAAAAATAATTATTGAGCAGATAATTAAAGTCCCAAAGTTTATAATTTAACTACTCTCTAAGTCTTAACTGCATTTGTGCGTTTCTCTCGTAATGGCAACAGAGAAAATGCAGATACGGCCGGGCGTAAATAAGGGCATTATTGCAAAAATCAAGACCTATAATTACCATATGAAGAGGAAGCTTTATCCACAAAAATTAAATATAGTACATGCCACGGAATTAAAAAACGTAACCTCCAAGCCGACTCCAACTATCCTCTACAGTCTACACCCCCTTTGTAACAACCCCTTTGTAATCTCATCCCAAAAATAGCTTTTGTAATGTTATTTTGCATAAGTTCTTCTTAAATGTAAAAATCTTGGATTAAAGATAAATATTATCTTTAATGATTTAATCCAAGGTAACATAATGTATTAAATGATTTTATAAATTAGAATCAATGGGTACATTAAAAAGATTAGGACGACGATTGACAAGGAATTATTTCCAGCTAAGACAATCTTGGCAAATTGTCGCCTATAAATCAATATTTTACAATAGAACAGTTATAAATTGATTCTACATGTATAGTTACTTTTTGCCAGTTTTGGTGTATTTTAAATCAAGCTACAGTAAAGAGGTTAGAAGCAGGGTATAGACTTAATAGATTACTTTTCAAGGACTGATGAAACCCATCCTACAGTAATATACCGAACTGTATTAATATATTTATACCCTCATGTAAGATGCAAGTTTATACACTACCTTTGACCGTAAATGCGAGATTCCTATTGAACAGGACGAGCTCCTGCTCTCGGATCTTCTTCTGGAGGTCGCTGTCCGCTCGGCACAACGAGTACAGCTGCTCATGGATCAGGCCCAAATCAGCCTTGACACTGCCATCCTATAAGGAGAGAGGAGAGAGAAAAGACCATTAGTATGAAATAAAACCACTATATACACCTTCAAGCGCTTTAGTATGAAACATTATTGTTATTGATGTCATGTAAGAAAAGAAAAGTAATAATGTGCTCTGCTCAGCACGTGCCTTGTCAGCCTTGATCTGAATCATCCGGAAGCGCTGCGCTGTCACTGCATTGGGCTGGGTGGTGGGCGGGGCAGGCACAGCGCTGGCCGGCGCCGCTGGAGGGGGCGGGGCAGCGGTGGGAATGAACTCAAACTCGCAGAGGAGATACTTGGTGACCTGCGTCGGCGTGGCCATGGCTGCGGCCGTTGGTGTCAGTATTAGGCTGTGGACAGACAAGGTGACATTTTAATGAATAGGGGGCGGGGCTCTTGATTAAAAGAGGGGCGTGACTGGAATCGACAAGAGGCCGTCGTCTTGATAGTTGATAGAAAAAAGCTCTCGCTTAAAATGACGTGCTATAACCGCCGGAAACACTACCAACAATTGTCCCTTCCATTATAATAATTGTTTTTATAAAACGCATTTAAAGCAAAAATACTAACATTGAACACATAAAATTACTTTTTACAAATTTACAGTGTCCAAAAATTAGCCAAAAATGCTTCCAAATTTGTTAAAATATTATATTAAATAATACTTAAGCATAAAGTTGCTAGTTCTTGCACCTCAGCTTTCTCCGCTTGGCTGAGCTCTCCAAAAATCGAACGGAACCGTCGAAATCTTTTAAACGAGCAACCTCTCGTTCCGTTGCAGGGCTTGCAACAGCTTTATTATATTCCGTCTCCATTCCCGTTCCATCTCAAGAACAATAAAAAGTCTGAATAGCAGGATGGAGACGACAACCACGACCGTCATCCTGGATGCAGGGGCGCCTGCCACGCCCACAGCCACGCCCATTCTGCTGCCATCGCAGGTCACCATCCTCAATACGTGCACCTCAAACCAGGCAGAACAGTTCGAGGCAATCGCAAAAGAAATCCAAGGGTGCTGCAAAGACAGAAGGTAAGGATGTTGATTTTAATTAGTTACTTTTAATGTATAAACAACTCCTTCTTTAGTGATTGTGACGTTCGTATGTACGCTGGCAGCCGCTACGTCAGAGTTCACCGCGCTGTCTTGGCCGCTATCAGTCCTCTCATCAGGCAACTCATTCACCAGTTGGACCCCTACCAGGTAAATATCATTACTGCATTTACTGAATTGGAATATTCCATTACATATATACATTATCAATTATATTCCAGTCCAAAACGCTGGACATCAGCCTTCCCGACATTCAATACCTCGACCTGCTAGCCCTGATCCAGTTCATCTACACCGGGTACGCGGATGTTTCCAAACGTCGTGGGCGGATAGTGCAAAAGTGGCTCAACTGCTTGGAAGTCAACCTGACATTGGAGGAGGTCGTCACCCGAGACGGGGAGGAAAACGAACAAGTGGCAGCAAAGAAAATTGACTCTTCACAACCTGCAGCGAAAAGTGTCGTCGAACCTCCATTAAAGAAGATCAAGGCTGAGAGGAAGATCTTTGACTGTGAAGAATGCGGAAAGACGTTTCGTCAGAAGGACTCCTTTGAGGGCCACCTACGGCACCACAAGGGAGAGAGCCTTCAATGCAACCTATGCGAGAAGACTTTCAAACAACACCGGGATCTTAAGGATCACATGAACGTCCATACGGGAGAGAACCTGTACATGTGTGAGATGTGCCCCGCAGAGTATGCGACAAAGAAGCAGCTGTACAACCACAGGGAGAGCCATAAATCAAGTCAGGAGCCGTGCCCAATATGCGGCAAGAGTTTCAAGAACAGGGCCAGCTTCAAGTCGCATATGCGAGGACACGAGCGCACTGCAAAGCACGACTGCAAGGTCTGCGGAAGGAGCTTCAAACGGCCGTTTGACCTCAAGGTCCACAATCGGATTCATACGGGAGCCAAACCCTACAGCTGCAAGGTGTGTGGGAAGAGCTTTAGTCTGTCGAGCACTCTGGCTAAGCACAAGCGGTTTCACATTGGCGTGTTGGCGCCAGAGGAGATGGAGCAGGATTTGGGAACGTCACAGCAACTATACGTCGTTACAGTGGACGGTACAGAAAATCAGGTAATAAAGCACTTTTAAAATATCTTTGCATTTTCTAGGCACTTGGTCTTTCATAATAAAATATGTCTTTGTTTTAGAATACATCACTCATTCCCGGCACCATGATCATTTCTTCTGACACTTTGGAAAACAGCGAGAGCACCACGCTTATGGTGAGCGGAGGCGCGCTCATTGAGCAGCCGGCTCACCAACAGCTTCTTCCTCGGTCGGAGCCTGAGCAGCAGCTTCAGCAGGAGCCTCCACCGGAGGAGAAGGGGAAAGAGGAACCGCCGCCGCAGACTCTACAGTACTAGCGAGCGAGTTTGGCGTGTCTTCCCTCGGCAACATATCCCTTATTTGCCGCGGACGCCGGTACAGCAGGAACTTGTTCAGCTGCCTCAGCTCCTCATCATTATTAACTGTGATGCCGGCCTGTCTCATGAGGTCGTTGAGCGGCTGATCCCTGTGCAAGGCCGTCTGGATTGGACCCACTTTGAGCTTGAGGTTGTAGTAGACGTAGATGACGTTGGAGAATGTGACGAAGGCGAGGACAGGCACGGTCTCTCCGTCCACGGTGAGGTGGCCGCAGGTGAACGTGGAAGTCTTCTCTTCAAAATTGAACTCCATGCCTTGTTGATCCTGGGTGACGATCAGAGTCTGAAAGTTATAAAATAATATTTTAACAAACTATTTATGCTAATGAGAAAATTGTCACCTTTCCGCTCCAAGCAGAAACGACGATCTCGTCATTTCCATCCCCGTTGAGATCAAACTTACGAACGCAAAAAAGTTGTTCACCCGTCTGAAATATTAGAGGACAGTAAAGGTATTAGCTTTATACTCGCTGATTGAGTACTAATCACATCACCTGCAAATGCCACAAAATCTTTTCATCCTTGACTAGAACCAGCGCCCCATCTAACGTAGCAATTGCGTACGGCGATCCCTCCCCGTCCACGCTCTTGGCAGTCGCCAGCCCACCGTGGATCTCGCCGGACACATTCAAATTACGGATCTTGCCGACCGCCAGCGGCTCGTACGCAAGATCGCCCACCAGCTCCCGATCAGGCGAGGACACTTCCCCGCCTCCTCCGTCACTAGAACGGTCGTCGCTGGAAGACTGGCCGCAGTTGAGCTTCAGCAACGCGCCCCCGGGCTGAGACACAATAAGCGCGTTAGACCCGTCCTTGTTGCGGTTCTGAGTGATGGACCCGACCTGACTGGCAAACTCCCACTTGTAGAGGGAGATGAGGGTGTCGGACGCGTAGCGAGCGTCCTTATCGGCGCCACCCTGCCACTGGTAGGCGCGTACTACTCGGTCGGTCAGCGCCATGACCAGCTCGTTCCGACCGTCGTTGTTCACGTCGAAGATGATCGCTTCTTTAACATTGGCGGGGATTCGCTGCCGGAACCAGGGCTTGATCATGATCTTTAGCCTCCGGAGTCGCTCCTCTTCCTCGCTCGGTGGCGATGAAGGCGGCGTGGAAGAATTTTGCTCCAGACTCGGGGAATCGTAGCCAGTGGGGAGCGGAGTAGATGTGACATTATTGCCGACAGACGTATCGATTGGCTTCGGCGACGATGACGATTCATTGGTCAAGTGGGAGGAAGCAGTCTCATGATCAGGTACTTCAGATGACAGAACTGACTCATTGCTCTGGACGGGAGACGAAGATCGCTCTTGCAGTGATCTTTTTGGCGAACTGCCTTTGCTGCCAGCACTCGTCTCACTCTTAACCGACACCACCGGACTCCCTTCTACAGACGGCGCTGCGCCAGACTTCTCAAGCGGTGGCGTCGGACTGTTCTCATCGAGCGCCATCCTGCCCAACCTTGACCCGTCCACCACATCCTCCTCCGGGAGCGGAGAGTCTCCCTCCTCGCGCTCCACAAGCACTTCCCTGTTGAACCCCACACCTGACGCCAACACTCGCTTCGCCTCCCTCAGCTCAAAGTCCTCCTCCCGCTTCTCGAAATCGAACACGTAGCACCAGCCGTCGGCAGTGATCACCACCAGCACGTTGCGGCCGGCATTGAAGATGTCGCCGATCCGTATGGCGGATATCTGACCCAAGTCTTCGCAGATCTTCCAAGGGTCATCAGAGCCGTCCTTGAACACGGCCAGGTCTCCGTCGCTGTTGCCGACCACCAGCTCCGAGTCGCCGTCGTTGTCGAGGTCTCCGATGGCGAGCGCGTTCTGCATCACGGAGCCCTTGAACTGGAGGGAGAAGCGGTCGACGAGCGTCGTCCCCCTCATTTTGATCTAAACAAGGAGGAGACTCGTATCATTAAATTGTTTTGACTTTTGAGATTTGTTATATCCCACCGGGGGCAAGACTAAATGGTTACTTTATTCAAATCAGTCTGGTCAACTAAAAGGTATTCTTAGTCCTGTTAGACACACAAAATCATCACAGCACTCATGCTCCTTCAGCAGCGAGCATTTTGTTCCAGTTGTTATTCACTCCGTCCGCCTCCCTGTAGTAGGCCGTCCTCAGCTTGTCCGTGCCCACGATGCGGACGGCGTCGCCCTCCTCTCGCAGCGGAAACAGCTGGCGGCACTTGTTCTCTGGCATGTCTCTGGTGAGCCGCCCCCACCGGTCCGGCGGCCAGACCACGTGAGTGGCCACGCCGAAGATGAGCCCGAGGCGGATGGGGCCGTAGCAGCGGGAATCGATGGAGTTGGTGTAGTTGTCACCCTCCACCCAGCAGGTGCCCTTCTGGACAGTGCCCGAGTACGAGGGGTACTCGACAACGTCGCCCTCGAGGCCGATCACGCGCTTGATGACCCACTCGTACGGATCTGATGACGGTAAGATAATTATAAAGTTGAGTTTTTTAAATAAGTTATTTTATGTACCTTTTGGTGAAACATAGGCCACAATATCTCCTCTCTTGAACTGAAACTTCCTCGCTGCCCAGCAGTTGATGAGCACCCACTCTGTGTCCAGCCGGAAGGCTGAGTAGCGGTACTTGGGGTTCACCTCAGTTGCGTTTAGCGTCGGGCTCATTGACAGCCCATCGATAGAGGAGGGCAGACCCACTACGTTGAATGTTGTGTACAGAGCACTATAGGACATGAGGACTGCCCCAGTGGTGCGGACCAAGACCCGCAACGGACCCCGCAGGATCCTCCTCGGCTTTGAAGAAGACGAAGCATTCGACCTGACAAAGTTCCTGATGGAAGCTGTGGCAAACTGGAGAATGGTGCTCGGCCTCATTGCACCCTTCGAAGCCTTGACGGAGGCCAGACGACAGCGATGACAGTGCCAGTAACGGCCGAGAGGGGCAGCGGACCGAAGAGGGTGGAGTCGCTGTAGCCCTTACCTCGGTTGTCACTCAGCACCCAGCAGTCACCCGGGTTCAAAGTTGCGCCGCTTGGGCACCCCACTGGATCGCCCTCCAAGGCAGTCAGGCGTTTAACGATAGAACCGCCGTGAGGCCTCGGGTTCTTGGCGATGACCACGGAGTTGATGAACTGTCTCTGCTCCTCTCTGGACTTGCTGGTGAGATTGATCTTTCTATAGAGGACGTAATCCTGGTCGCGGATGTCGTGCGTCGGGTTGAGGGTCGGTTGCATGGACGCGCCCTCCACGGGGCGGATTCGGAACGGGTTGACGACTCCTGCGGCAGTGCCAGCCAAGAGAGCCACGCCCACTCTCAGCAATGGGGAGCCCATGGGAAGGCCATGGTAGAAAACAATAAGACAAAGGTCGTTGGAAGGCCGAAGGACAAAGGCCACACTTTGGACACTTTTGGAGACTTGTCAAGAATGAGAAGAAAGTGTTGTTGTCAAGGGAAGACAACAAAAGGGAGAAAGCTGAGACTGAAAATGGAAAACATTCTTGAAATGCAATAAGAAATCTGGTAACTTAATAGAGTTAGTAATATTGCAGAATTTACTGGATCGTAAAGACATGATTAAAATATAGTATAAATAACAGTTTAATAAGTTCGAAGTCAATCGAAAAAATAAATTCAGTCTAAAACGTACGAGAGGGAAGCAGCAAATTTATTGCACATGGAAATGGCTCCCCCGATTCCTCGCTGAGGTCATGGCGCGACTTCTTTTTTCTACTCGGCTTTATCAAAACAAAAAATAAACTCCACCCGCGGCCGCAGACGTTTATAAATTTCCCCCAAGAGCCACCATGACCTCTGCCACGAGCAAGACCACCCTCCACCTTGAGGGCGCTCCCTCCACCCTCCCCACGCACCACCTCCAGTTCATCCCCGCCGGCATCGCGCACAACGGCCCCGAGGACGTGGACGTCTACTTCAACGCATTCACCCGCCGCAACGAGGACAAGGGATGTCTGGAGAACACGCTGCGAGGGCGACCGCTCGAAGGAGAGGTCATGACGCTGCCCAAGGGATACGAGGCCGTGGTGCTGCAGGCAGGACGGGGAGACGGGCTCGGCGGCGGGGACAGGGAGGGTGGCAAGGCCATGCGGGCTATCGGCCGGACAAAGGAGGTCACGTACTGGAACTATGACAAGGTCCCGTCTGAGGTGGACCAGCTGAGGCAGGCTCTACAGTGGACAAAGTACGCAGAGATTCTGCACGGAGAGGACTCGGAAGAAATCGAAAAAGAAAATGAAGAAAAGTAGTTTTTATCTGACAAAATAATTTTGTATATCATCTGATGAAGTATTAAAGAATGAATAATATGTTTGAAGAAATTACATATAAGAACAGTTGCAACTTCTTCGTCATCGCTTTGAATACATAAACAATTTCATAGCTTTTCTTAACACTCTACACTATTGACCCCCAGAAGCCTTGTCCGTATTGGGCTCGTCACTATCCGTACTCGGCTCTTCAGGCACCACCGGTTTTTCTACCTTCTTTTTCACCTCTAAAGCCTCTCTAATCTGAGACACCAACCCCTCAGGGTCTTCCATGACCACCTTCTTTCCAGCCTTGTCATAGGTGAACCCAGTCACCGTCCCGGGCGTGTCAGTCTCCAGCTCTGCAAACGCCTTGAGCACGGCACGCTGCTTATCGCTGAGCTTTGTAGGAGGAGCGATTTTGATGTGAATGTAGTGGTCCCCGTAGCCATAGCCCGAAACCTTGCTGATTCCCTTGTCTTTAAGACGCATGCGAGTGTGCGATCCAGTTCCAGGGGCAATGGCAACGTTGAGGTCCTCGTAGATGCCCTGGACTCGGATGGTCCCACCTAGCACGGCTTGCGCCAGCGAGATCTTGGCGTCTGTGTGCACGTCTGCGCCTTGCCGGCGGAAGTAGTCTGACCGCTGCACTCTGAACGTAATAAAGATCTCCTTCTTGCCCACAGGCATGCGGACCGTTTGCCCGTCCTCAATACCCGCTGGCACAGGCACGATGACGTTCTTCCGCACACGCATCTGCCCTGAGCCACGACAGGAATCGCAAGGATTCTTATTCCAAGAACCCCTGCCTGAGCACCGGCGACAAGTACTGCGCATCATAAACGGGCCTGTAGACACGGTCTCCATGCCGGTTCCGTGGCACTGAGGGCACTTTTCAGGAGAGGTGCCCGGCTGACAGCCGGAGCCGCGGCACTTGTCGCAATTGTCCATGAGCGTCACTTTGAGGTCCTTCTTCATTCCCTTGGCAGCCTCCTGGAACGTCAGGCTCATCTGGTACTCTTGAGGGGTGCCAAAGTCAAACGTGGAATCCGGCCCAGCCGCTCCCTGTGCTGCACCGCGCCACTGATCTCCAAAGATGGTTCTAAACAGCTCCTCTGGGTCAATGGACGACTTGTAGTTCCATGCGCCGTCTCCACCTCCAAAGCCTCCGAATCCTCCCGCCCCTCCCATGCCGCCCATGCCGCCGCCGCTTCCGAATGCGTCATACTGCTTCCGCTTACTGTCATCCGACAGGCACTCGTACGCCTCGGACACCTCCTGGAACTTTTTCTGCGCATCGTTATCGCCCTTGTTGGTGTCCGGGTGGTATTTCTTCGCCAGCTGGTAGTAGGCCTTCTTGATGTCCTTGGCAGAGGCGTCTTTCTTCACGCCCAGTAGGTCGTAATAGTTCTTATTGGAAGCGGGAACCACTGAGCTGGTGTGGAACGAAGACTGCATGGACTGGGACAGCGGCAGCCATGAAGAACGCCTTGGGTTCGCCCGCTGGAGGCACGCCCTCAATGGGGCACGTGAGACTGCTGCCACGCCCACTCTGCCAGCCAGGCTGAGGTCAATGAATGAGTGGAATGAGACACGAGAGGCCATCATGGAAGAGGCCGACGAGGACACCGTGGTCAAGACGAAGTTGAAGTTGCAGAGGAACTTTTTATTTCAGTCGCATGCTGAGTGCGAAAGTGGAGGAATAAAATAACAACACTGCAGCTGACATATAGGGAGAGCAAGTCACGTGACCATTTGGAATTTTCGCGAAACGGTTTTAACTTGATGACAAAAAAGAGTTTTCAAAAAAGCTGTTATAGGAAGCAAATCATTAAAAAAGTTAAACGCTTAAAAGACAAAAGGCACTATAAATTTTCATTTGAATGCATAAGAAAGGTTAGAAAACTAGAAAGTAGCCCTAAAAGTTCTCTCAGTTCGACCGATCTCTCGCAACCTCTTCCTCCCTCTATCCACAGACGTCTTCCGTCGCTCTATTCTCCTCGCTATACGTCATTGCCTGAGCACAACAACAGCATCCGCTCTTCTCTTCTCTTCTCACAAGTTCCTCAGCCGACGATCGTGTCGTGGAGGATTTTAACCTAAATAGTTCATAGTCACACAATCTCCTTCATGTCCCATCCTTCGCTCCCCCCGCCAGCAGCAGCAGCACCAGCCTGCACAAGACCACGCCTCCCAAGCACCCAACCGCCGCCAGTACAGCACGGACTGCCACGCCCACACACACTGCCACCTCCCCAGCCAGGCCCGATCAACGCCTCGGCCTCTGAGGACGTCCACGCCGACTACTTTGTGCATGACGAGGTGCTCAACCTGTCAACGGCGGCAACGACAGCTGCGAGCGCCGCTTCTTCTTCTTCTTCCACCTCCAGACGGAAGCAGTCCCGCCCTCATAAGGTTGCCGCCTCGGCGTCCCCTCCACCACTGTCCAGCAACATGGTTTCCTCCCCGAGAGTGCCGTCCGAGTCCGAGGACGACACTCACCTCGTCATTGACATCAGCAGCTCACCCTTGAAGCCATCTCCACATAAGGCCATGATGGTGTCGCCGGTTGAAGTCGACGACGAGGCCATGGAGGAGGACGGGAGTGGACAGGCTGAGCCGATGTCGCCACCGCAGAAGAAGAGAAAAGTCTCTGAAGATGACGTTGCCAAGCCCAAGAAAATGCCGGTTAAGAAGGAGACCAAGGAGAATAAGGCATTCAAGACACCAACGAAGAAGCCCGCCAAGTCTCCGGCCAAAGAGCCCAAGTCCCTCACCAAGGAGCCCGTGGCTAAGAAGGAAAAGAAATCGCCAGCCCCCAAGCGAAGGAATTCCTCTCAAAAGTTTGAGCAAGTTGAGGATGCTCTGGCAGCAATGTTTGGGGAAGCTACAGGTAAACATTGACTTTTTCGTTGCATTAATATGGATTTTTCTTGTAATTATTATGAATACTTTTGTTTCCAGAAACTGACGCAACCAGCACAACAGAAACTCCCAATAAAGTGGCAAAAGGTGTTAAATCTACAGCAACAAAAACAGATGCTGCAGCTAAAACTCCCAATTCCGCCAGTAAGAGCTCCAAAGGGGGTCCTAAAAAGTCTTCCACTCCTGCCAAGACCAAGGCCAAGGATACCCCTGTCAGTGGCAAAAAGACGGCAAAGCAGGCAAACTCGACGGAAGCCAAGCCTACTCCGGGCAGCAGTAGTAAGAAGCAAGGGAACAACGCTGTGAAAACCAACCAGAAGGCACCGCCAGATTCAAAGAAACCTTCCAAACTCAAGGAAATGAAGTCTCCACGACAAGCCCAGGACCAGCTGTTGGAGCAATTTCAGGGTCCGTTCGTCCATGTGGAGGGTGACCCACATAAGCCCTCTTGGACGAACGTCGTCAATAGCTCGGCAGACGACCTCTCCAAGAAGTCCCCTGACAAGGGCATCGATCTGGAAGAGCACCGGCAGAGGATTGAGGGCGGCCCCACGTCCACACTGGACGCCAACTACGATGCCAAGACCATGGATGAGTGCTGGAAATGTGTGTTCTGTCATAAGGGGCCGCATTGTCGGGGCATGGGAGATCTCTTTGGTCCCTATTTTGTCAGTAACTCTGTTCTGCCGTCGTCTCCTTCCAAAGCAAGAAAGCAAGATCTTGCGGCAAAATTCATAATCGGCGGTGACTCGAAAAAGGGCGGTGGAAAGAAGAAGAAGCGAGGCTCTGCTGAAGCTGCTGGGACAAGTGGGAAAGCGCTTGATGGGACAATCGCTAGGGAGGATGAAACTGAGATATGGTGAGATCAGAATATTAGCATTATCCAGCTGAAATTAAAGTTTTAATTTTTATTACAGGTTTCACGAAGACTGCATATGTTGGCTTCCAGTTGTTCGTCTTATAGGCACTCGCCTCTTAGGTTTAGATGAGGCAGTAACGGACACTGCTGCTGCCTATTGCAGCTGCTGTAAACTTCCAGGAGCTACACTAGCCTGTGTAGTAGAGTCTTGCCGGGATGTATCACACTGGCCATGCGCATTAGACACTTGGCATATAGACGAGGAGCAGCTACAGGCGTGGTGTCATTTACACGTCGCCAAGAGTAAAGACGCGAAGGCGCAATAATGTAATAATGGGCATAGAAGGCATGCTCTGTTTTTATCAATTGAAAAGAATATGTGATCTTATTTTAATAATTACTATAATCAACTACTTCTACTAAATTGCATCCTGAGTATTTTGTACGACGATGAGGAGGTAATCCCGATCTGGGGCGACCATGATTTCGTGCTTCTTGGTTCGAAGGCGCATGAAGGTTAAATCGTTGCTCGAATCGATCTCCTTGAACATGGTCTTGGCCTGGTCCACAAGTTGGTTCATCAGACCGGAATACTACAATCAAGGGTTAGATTAAACACGAATTGTAGGACTTATTATAATTACGTCTTTACCTGAGTCGTCGTATGACTATCAAGGGTCGACTTTATGGGGATTCCATCGGCGTTGACGATAATGGTGCCAATAACGCCCTTGTGGGCCACGAGCCGCTTCAGGGTCTCCTCTACTTCGGAAGCCATGGCGAGAACAGTTTTATGCTCTCTTTCTTTCCCTCTCCGCGCTCGAGCTCGTTTAGAAAGCTCTAAATGTCTGCAATCACCAGCAGCAGAGGGCTCTTTGTGGAAGGCAGGTAATCTGCGCTCGCGTTCACTCCCAAAGGAGGAATCTCTTCGCCCCTTGTCAAGTCATACCTGGGCAAGAGGTTCATGAGTCACCCACATACAAATTGCAACTTGCTGCTTTCCATCAAAACACCGGGAACTTCCACCATCTACTTCCATCACTCCATTCCACTTCAACGTTGTAAAAGCCTTCTTTTTAGGTCATACAGCAGTTGAAGGGGCTCCCAATGTCCTGTAAATGCCGTGCTTTACATAAAAAGTACCATTTCTTGGCATAAACAAGTTATCACATGATTGATGATTAAAAAGTCGGTGCAAATAATACTTCTTTTTTTGGAGCACAGATTATGAGATACTTAACCTTAAAAATAATGCAAACTAACTAAAACAACTCATCTTTATATAAATAATTTGACTCTTGAGATTTTGCTCATGGAGGGACTCCGATCAGAATTGACTATGGAACATTGGAAATCGGCATCAGCTGATTTGGGCAATTTTTGGTTCATTTGGGAACCCTGCAGGCAG
>LR141035.1:0-13839 GCA_900659605.1 Tisbe holothuriae | reverse complement strand
AAGTAATACATTACTTTAGCAAAAAGTAATAGTAATAGTAATGTAAGTCCGGTTTTAAAGTAATGTCTAAAGCCCTGGAAAAAGGAGAGTAGAATTTAACATCTCGTGTAGGGCCATGAGAAATGACTAATTAAATTTGGTCGTATGCCACAATATACGAGCTTAGTGACAACTTTAGACCTTCTACTGTATGTTATACCGGCCGTGCGTTCTCAATCATTGAGCAACAGATAAGAGAAACTAAGATAATCGCATCAAGCTTACCATCTTGTATAATGACATCGGCTTTTGAATCCTAATGCACCTTGCCATTGCAAGATATGACTTTTTCTAAAGAACAATAACCACAGATTATGACAATTTTGTAAACACTATGTTATGGAGTATAATCATAGCATTTAGACTGAATAAATATGTTACATCAGCTGCTTTGGCAACACTCTCCCTGATGTTGTGTCAATAGCCATTAACGGATCTAAATTTGCATTTGATTGTCATTTTCGCACGGGGAAAACACATCTACTTTAGATTCAGTCTGGCTGAATGAATTCAGGAAAGGGAATCCATCGCCGCTGCTGTGGGATTTGAAGATTCCCTCCCTGAGGGATACAAAACATGTAAACAAACCGCTATGTCTAGTTAACGTTTCTACGTCAATGGTGTACGGCGTGAATATTTGTTCTTGTTTTAACACCGTTTACCTTATCTAGGAATTCTACTTTTGCACAGAGGGTAGTAACGACATTAGTCCTGAAAAGTAGCTTTGTATATTTGGTGCCATCGTCTTTATTGGAATCGTTGCAAAAGATGGCTTTTTGGGAGAGGAAATACAGATACAGATACACGAATGGATGGGAAACTATATGTACTATGGAGCTGTAACGCCTGCTTTAAAACGATTCTGTAATACCGTACGAATGTAACCCGTAAACTTATTTCTATCTACAATACAGTCGTACCATAATGACAAAATCTAATATTTTTTGCTGACAACTGTTTTCATACACTGTAACAACATTTGTCTCACAACTTCCTTATTAGATATTGTCTCTCCTGGGCAAATAAATCCCTTTCCAAAATGGCATCCCTGAAATTCCCCCAGCCTGGAAAACTCCTCCGATCATTCATCTTGCAGCCTTCAAAATCAAAGGCCAGTCCAGTTCACTGAAGGCAATAATTTATCACAATATGGTTCTATATCTTACAGAGGATAATATCGACCCAACGGCTTTATAAACCAAGGATTAAAAGTAATTTTCTTTGAAGATCCCAAGAAGCAAATGAGAGAGAATTAATTATAAATACTTCTCTGGAAATGGACCTGAAAGTACAGTTTTTCATTCATAATTACATTGAATGAGAACAAAACTGAGTACTTGGTCTGTTTTGAGTCTCTGCAGTAATTGTTTTTTGCTTCTTACACGGCACCCGATACTGAGAAAAGCAAATGGAATTAACCCGCTTTGTGAGGAGAACAGAATCTGAGAACAAAACTATTTGTATGTTTGTAGTTGGCTCAAGGATTACTTTTGCTCATTTCACGACTAGACAGGATTTTACTCTGAAAGCTGAGTTTTATTTAAGGATAAAAGGCTTGAATTCATTATCTATACATGAGGAAAATGTACCAGTGGCAAGTGTTTTGTGCATTTAATTAGAAAGTATGCCTTCCAAATATGTTTTCCTGGGAAATTTCCATCTAATTAGTTGTCTTTGCGTCAGACCTCTGCTCGGTTTCCAACAACAAAAGTTCGAGGTCCTTTTTCGGATTCGCGTCACGTCGGCGTATTGCAGAGAAGACGCCAAAATATAGGCAAAGAAAAGAACACACACACACCGGGATAAAGATTGAATAAGAAGAAATGTTTAGATACAGAGAGGTGAAAAGTTAGGCTAATTCCCATCCAATTTCTTTACAGCAAAAGAGAATTTCCATCGTACGATTTATTTCTTGATGACATTGCTTGTGTAAAAAGCAGGTGCTATTCACACTCTACTAACCGGAAATTAAACTGTAAGAGTGACATTTCAGCACTCTTTCCTTTACATTTTACGTTGCAAAAGAGAAAGAGAGAGAGAGAGAGAGAGAGAGAGCTCCTTTATATGTCAACTTTTCAATGTGATGGGAGAAAGAAACTTTCCGTCGCTCAAAAACTGGACATAAAAGATTTTCTCCTCGCCGGCAGCTGTAAGAAACGAACGTCAAATAATGGTTGAGGGAGAAAATGGTCCCTGTGGTATGGGATGGTGGTGTATGTTAGGGGTAAACACTAAAAAGTGTAGTTATAGTTTAGAGTAGGTGTCATTTACACTGGTAATTGCAGTTATATAGCATTGTTTTAACATCATATGTGGCGTTGCAGTATCCCAGAACTGTTAAATTCAATAAACTAATTCTGTAAAAAATCATAAAAATAAGAAAACTCTTATTTAACTTTAAAATGTAACGCCATTCTCCCAGAATCCAGCAAAAAGGGTTTAAAATCATCAGATGTGTCACTGCCGAGACCACAGGGGAAAGAAGAAGAAAGAAGATATGAAAGCGCAAAAATGGTCAAAAATGGTCAAAACCCGTTTTAATTGAATACATGATACGATCGTAGTAGTCGGTTGTGCAAAAAGATTTATGCTTCATCATGAAGGATTTTTGCGGAGAGGTGCAATAACCCTAAAAGTATGAGAGGACTCCGCCGCCTCTTTATTACTATACTTCTATTCATAACAATGAATGTCATACTCAAGCTTTACATTTGCTAACTATTACATTATGCACATTTCTTTATGGCATCTTATCAGACATTTTAGCAAGGCAAGGCTACTTATACGTATTAAAACCAAACGCTAATCATCATACATCATTTTGACATCAAATATATCATCTAGTTTCTACCTAATGCAAACAAATTATTGCCAAGTTCAGGCCGTTTCAAGAAGAAATTTAGAATTTAAAGACTCTATGGACACATCGGCATATCCACAAGTATCTCTCTTTTCCAGCCATCGTGGACACCCTCCTCCTCCTCTACTACGTCCTGGACAACGGCTTCGTGGGCGTCTTCTTCAGAGGCCGGGACGAGAGCGAGCCGCTCTGGTACAGACTCAGCTTCCCGCACGTCCTGCACCCGTTCAAGGGTCTCTGTCTATGCTCGTCAATCTTCATGGTAGTGGCCATATCCGCGGAGAGGCACCGGGCCATATGCTCACCGCTAACGCATCGGCCGGCCTTCTGGCCGTATGCCGTTCTGGTCGTGTGCATTGCAAGTAAGTTTATTGTGTATTTAATCCAAGTAAATTGTACAAGCTTATATCGGCTACAGATAAACTTTATGCAGTAGTGAGGGCTTATCATTAGTGAATACCTTACTTACTCCCATAAATATTCACGTGTTACTCGAATTTTGTATTTAAAGCACGTTGTAATTACTGGTAGGGGGCGACCAATAAAATACACATCATTGAGTCATATACGTTCGCTGCAATCCTCTTAATCATATGTTCAGCACACGTGTTACTCCTACATTTAAAGCAGGTTGTAAAAAACCGGTCGGCGGTCTTCTACTCCTTACATTTACGATCTCATTTTAATGGCTCCCTCTTCCAAGAAGTTTAATCATGACATTTGTCACGTTCAGGTGTGAACTTCAATTCACTAATGTCGTACAAAAAGGGTTACAATGTGTGCAAATTCGGTCGCTTGGCAACGGTAATTGAGCTTGGCATTGCTTGTTTTTGTCTTAGAGGTTAAATAAGAGTACGTTTTAAAATGCGTATATTGGGTTACAAAGAAATAGCGTTAAAGTACAACCATATTTTTTAACATTTTGGGGCTTCATTGGCAATATCCCTAGCTACTATGATATAATATACATAAAATTATACTAAGCTGTCTAAAATTGTGCAGTACTATCTCAATAATATCTACTTTCCTGGGCCTCGGCGAAAAAACTCTTTTGATGCAAAAACGCCAAACACCAAAAAAGTCTTGCAGCAACTTTTTAGCCCCTTTCAATTTCCGAAATTTCCCTTGTGGTTACAAGCTGTAAAACTGCTTTAGGCTGCTGCCACACAATAAAAAGTTGTCTTTGAGTTGTTAAGATGCAGTGACTATTATTATTTCGTACTACTATAGTATGGCGAACATCTACAGATGTAAAATGGTTTTAAGTCGATTTCTTTATCAAAAAGTTGGATGTAATATTCATAATGTATACTACGCGCATGTACATGAGCGGCAAAATTAATGAATGTACCGTTACTGTACTTTCTGCTACTAATTAATTATGATTCAATAGCATCTTACATAAGCTAAATGTACGCTTAGATTTCAGAGGGATTAAGGACGATTATTCTACTAAGAGTGGAAAACAAAAAGAAGAAAACTACAATACTAAGTTCTTCCGTTATCTGCTTTACTGCCAGAAGAAAGAAAGTTGCATCCACAGATACTGCGTCGTCTCAAGTAGCATCTAAAATGTCTCTTTAATATATGTTTAAAGTTGCCAATAATGTAACTCAATATATAATCTCCTCAGGTGCTCTCAACGTCCCCCGCTACTTTGAGTTCGAGATCAAGACCGACCCGACGACCAACTTCACCGACTACTGGACGACCCCGCTCAACGAGGACCCCACGTACATCAGGTGGTCGTCGTGGTGGGATGAGATGATTGTCACGGGCGTCGTGCCGCTCTTTGCGCTCATCTACTATAACTTTAGGTAGGAGAAGACTCAGAAGAGTACTTATTAGGGTTTGAACTATAATTAAGTTAATGCTGATCTTCCTAAGCTCTGGTGTTGAAGAGTGTAATATGTATTCATTAGTTGGGTCATATATCTTTGATAATATTAAGCATTCTACCCGTACAAGGGTAGCTTTTTCTTGGATATTGTCTGGATTCTTTGAACAGCCTCACCATTAGTACTTTAAAAACTTTAAGCACTTCGAACATCTATATCACATACTTTAAACCCGTCTTTCTCCATATCGTGATCCCATTCTCGATCGGATTTTCACTTATTATCGAAAAGATCAAAGGATGAGAAATTCCTAATTTAATTTGACATTGCGTATCATCTACACATTCTTGATTGTTGAAGAAGAGGCATCTTTATATAATGTAAGCATTCCATGTAGACGGTTAAAATAACATTGAACCGCGATACATAAAGGGCTGTTCTTACATCTTTTTGAATGCCAGGGGGTTGAATTTTTATCTGCATTTTTTGCATTGCGCATTACCACCAAGGGGAAAAGGTTGAAGAATGAACTTTTTCGTACTATTGAAGGTGTATTTTGCATCTCATGCCACGCACCTGTTAAATATCGCTGATTGAGAAAGTTTTTTTAATATGTTGGAGATCATGAATAATGAATGGTTAGTTTTGAAAGTCATCGTACTAGGAAGCACCCATATGAGCTGCCATTGTATGAACGTACTAGCAAGCACCCAAGGCCATTTAAGCTGTTCTCCTTAACTAAGTTGCACTTCATATGTCATTGAGTTCATGCTAAAAGTCTATATAATGGTTTTAAATGTTCTCTTTTCACAGAATCTACTTAAAACTCCGCGCCTCCGACCGCCAAGAATACCGCTTCGTAGGCCGCCGCAAACCCCAGCTCCTCAAGGACCCCAACTCGACCGTGTCGGCCGACACCACCACCCACAGCGTGGCCCTGCACCACATCCACCATGGCCACGGTGGGCATCACAGTGGGCTCATGCATCATAGTAGTAATCACATGAGGCATTCGAGTCTGGTCGGGAAGAGGAGTGGCGGGAGCAGGAGGGGGTCGCCAGAGTATGAGACGGATATTAGTTCAGTGGAACAGTGAGTACTATATTTTTCATGAGATTCTATGCATTTAAAAGTTCATACATTCTCATAATGCTTTCATGATTGTTGTTTTTTCGATTTCTAACACATCATAAAAATGTTTCTAAATCCTTTGAAATGCAAATATGGATTTTCGCCATGAAATGACTGTTTATATTTCCAGCTCTGTCCTCCGTCGCTACCCTTCCGATACTGGCGGCCACCGCACCCCGTCCGTCAGCGGCAACACCGCCCTCCTCTCCCCCTACGACTCCCCGCCCTCCCTCATCGGCTCACCCAGCAGCAGGAGCAACAACATTGAGCTGGCGCACTTCTCATCCACTGGCTCAGCCGCTGCTGCCGGGGCCTCTGTTGGCGGCAGCCCGTCTCATTTGCACAGGCACGGTAACCATCACCATTCGCTGAGGCAGAGTTTGCAGAGGGGCAATACGATTGCGGGTACGGTGGCTGGAAGGGCCAGCAAAGGTGAGTTTTGTGTTTTGATGAAAACTGATGTCTGACGACACAGATAACACTATCAGCCCGTTTTCAGATACAGGGTGTCCCATAAATACTGTCGGAAAGTAAACAGCTATATCTCAGCTCCAAGACATCCCAGCAATAAGCTACTGGTACCATTTAAGAGAAAAAGAGTTACAATTTTGTATGGTATTAATTAATACAGGGTAGTTTGTTAAATTGTGGAACAAAAGTACATCAACAAAAACAGTACTTTTGAACCAAAACTGGCATTTAAACGACTGTTTTGGGTAAAATGTTTGTTTTGGGGATTTAATTATTTTTTTATAACTTCATTGCAACATAAATACCTCATAAATTCATTTTCTACCCCTGTAGCAGCTATAAGCAGCCTCAGGGCCCCTATGTAACAAGTTCCAAAATTTGGCTATTATCATTGTAAAATGTATTACTTTTTAAAAGATGCTTTGATAAGTTATATACTTGTAAGACATGAGAAAAATCAATTATGTCACAAAAAATTGTAACTCTTCCTCTCTTAAAGGGTACCAATTTCTTTTGGATGACATATCTTAGGGCTGGTATATAGCTGTTTAGTTTCCGACAGTATTTATGGGACACTCTGTACATAGAATACACACTGAGTTTCAGTAGGCCGTACAACATTGAACGCAAAAATAAGCATGGGGTAGTAGAATAGAATTAGAATGGGTTCTTGAACTTAATAGTATTCTTGCCGGATTATGTACAACGTTGAACAAAAAAGACAATACGTGTATTGATCCGGGGACTACCGAAGTCTACGATTGATCACATCCAAATTGCTGGAGTGAACACTGTATTTTCGTCCTCCTGTGATGTAATATGTTGAACGTAAAAGTGGGAAAATTGCTACTATCCCATTTGCACCCTAAGTACTACTTCTGCCTTTCAATTGAATTTCACCATTTTCGCCTTTGCAATCATCCTTTTTCGTCCCTGGATCAAAGAGCATTTCTCCAGCAATGACATTGTTGCTGACCTTTCAAAGCAGTTTCCTCCGTTTTTTGCATTTTGCTCAAAGGGGTTCAAACTGGCAGAGGATAACGTCAATATTTATGCAAAATATTATCATATTGACAAGGAAGTCATAAGGAAAGGCCTAGACAGTTCCACGGGATGTAACAATGTTTTACAAATATAAACTTTATTAAAAGTGAACATCATCTGGCCCTAGCAACAGTCCCTTAAGTAGTAAAGCACAAAGAACATCTTGCCTGTTACAAATGCAACATTGCCCTCAAGTGTAATGGACAGAAGAATGGCAAGAATGTTATCTTTGGCGGCAACAGCATTTAAAAGCGACCCTCTCGAACTATTGATATATAGGTAACGCTGTTCTTTAAAAAACGTGTATGAGATGAACCAATGCCTTGAAAGTATTCCAGCAAAGGGCCCATATGGCTATACACCTGTACAGCATGCAGCATAACGTTTAAGACAAACACCATTTCCAGACACTTCTGAGAACAGCAGCATCGACCTGAAGAAGAGCCCACCGCGCACCCTCGAAATCCGCAGCTACCACAACCGCCAGCTCCACCTGCACCACCACCATCACCATCGCCTGGGCAGTGCAAGCACCCGGGGCAGCGTCACCAGCCAGCAGCACCTCACCACCACTAATGGGAGCGTCCGGAGACTACCAGACTACCCGCATGAAGACCAGATAACACCGGAAACTCCAATACTCAGCTCGACCAGAGCGAGCAACGCCCAGCCGGCAAACGGCGTTGACATGAGCCGTCGGCCGTCAGCTGTCGGCGCGTCAGCTGTCAGCGGCCACGGGGCGTCCGGGAACAGTCAGCACTTTCGTAAGCGGCGGGAGAAGTCCGCCATGATCCTCGTGTCCATTGTGTTGACGTTCTTGTTCTGTCACACGTTTCGGTTGGTGATCCAGGCGTACGAGGTGACTCACCCGAGTCATAGCACGGCCGAGCATCATAACTTTTGCAAGATGAGGGGAAGGTGAGTTGTGAGCATTGTATTGTACTAAGGTTGTTAAGTGTTCGTATTACTTGCTTTCACAGACAGCAAATAAGATTCTTTGCATACCAGAAAATACATATTACAAGTAGGAATATGCACACATGAGGTATGTAAAGTATGAAAGAATACTTGCTACAAGAAATGAGCAACAATTACGTTTTATACGCACAATATGTAGAATGTTGTGTATGGCAGTTTCACAAAGATAAGTAGAGTGGCTCATCTCAATGGCTTGTACTGACGTTACAAAAGCAATAATGTTAACGGCGCAGTAAATACACGTATTGTGTTATCTAATTATTCATAATATACGTCAGCTAACTCGATTTATTTTAAGTAGCATATTTTTGAGTGCTAAAGTAGTGAAATATCCTCATTGAAGGTTTCTTTTCTAACTTATACAATTACTGTCATTGAAGAATTGACCGTACATATCTCCTATTTTATAAATTATTAATGCCTAATTAGCTAACAAAAATGGCAGCCACTTAATCAAATTGCTACTTCTTTAATCTCACGTGAAAACACCGCCTTTATTTCAAGTTCAGCCTCCTTGAAAACGTCCCTCTCTATATTCATTGCAATAACGACATTTTAAGAAGGTTTCCCCGACTGGCATAACACTACTATATCATGCAGAAAGACTTGAACTATTACCATAACACTAACCCACAGAAGAAGAAGAAGCAGGAAAAGGGAGAAAACTTCTTTTTTTGCCCTGTATACTCTTGTGAGCGCAGTACGGCAAATAGGAGACTCGCATTTTGAAAAGGGTCTACAAGACACAGTGGTATAGTAGAATGGCTAGTTTAATGGCATTTAAACGACTCTAAATTGCAAGGAATCATGTAGCACTACTTTCCCATCTTTATGCACTGCAGAATGCAGAATATCCCATTTAAAAATTAAAGCAAGTGTACAGTAGACTTTGCATTACTGATGAATTATTTTACTGGTAATAATGATGACCTCACAGTGTCTTTTGTCCTATAATAGTCCTGCCATCTGCTTTTTTTACAACTGCTGCTATCTTCTCATCTGAGATGAGAATCTCCTTCATGGGATGTAAAGGAAGGAACAAAATAGGCAAAGAGAGAGAAAAGAAGTCTCCAACTGGCAGAGCTCCACTTTGTTTTCAAGATTTGAGAACTGAATAACACAGTTTGCTTTAAGCCAAAGTTGTTGGGTCACATTTTCATTTTTGCCATACCCTAACTATATGTAATGAAACAGCAAAAGAAACACTAAGTAACACTTTCAGTAGTTATGAAGAGTATTAACCGTTTATCTTCAGCACTCTTTTTTCCATGCCAATGAGACTTGTCTCCTTTTCCACTGCAGTGGACATTCTGTCCGCCTCATCTAGAATCATCTTTATAACTCTCTTCTGCGTCAGATTTCCATTGAAAAATATCCCTCTCCACACCATAAAGCCCGTTTTATGTCATATTCAGAAGATAGCAGAAGGTTAAACGTTGTTTATGCAGAGGTTTAACCTTCAGGGACATTACAAACTTCTCTCATAATTGTAATTAGTTGTTGTTGTGGCCTTTGGAAGAAGTTTTCTGCGTTTTCATGTGCATTACAGTTTGGCTCGTACATGCAGCATTGCGTATTTATTAATTTCTTGCAAATGACACTGCAATTATTATCATTGCATTATGAATAATGAAATATCAACTAAAATGACATGAATCCAACGTGGTATGTCAGTACTCCATGTAGTTAGAGGAACCCTACTCTTAAAAACCCTTAAAAGGGGAAAAAAATCGCATATTGAAAGAGGCCAGTGATCTTCATTCTTATTTCCTTCCAGATTCCATGTCCCCGTCGCCTTCTACGTCATGCTGAGCCTGAGCCACCTCCTCCTCGTCGTCAACTCCTCCATCAACTTCCTCATCTACTGCTGTGTTGGCAAGAGCTTCAGGGCTGAGCTCAAGACCATC
This sequence comes from Tisbe holothuriae, assembly GCA_900659605.1. Classification (NCBI taxonomy): domain Eukaryota; kingdom Metazoa; phylum Arthropoda; class Copepoda; order Harpacticoida; family Tisbidae; genus Tisbe; species Tisbe holothuriae. Next base: position 3,571 of record LR141035.1, on the reverse strand, counting down.
ATTAGCTCAGTATGTCGACGGAGCCGGTGCTGCAAGGAGGACTCAGAGAGGCCCATGGCTATGCCTACACACTCGCACTCTGCGGCGCATGGCATGGGCAGGACGGGATCTTGAGACAGGCCGCCAAGGCATGAGTGTTTCAATTGAAGAGTATAAACAAGAATATTAGAGCTGAGAAGCTGGGCCTGCAAAGTTGAGGTGGTGAAAGGAGAAGACAGTGCCAGAACACCTACATTCCGTGGCACATGTTCCTCAGTAATGAGTGTTCTAGCTAATGGAAATATACCTATGTAGTGACAAGAGCTTCAGAGCTGAGCTGATGGTCACTGTCAGCTCCATGTGTTGGCGGAGCTGCAAGGAGGACTCAGAGGTTTGATGGCAATGCCACCTCACATACACTCTGGCTAGTGTTTTAAGTGAAGCTTGCCTAATGTTGTGTTGGCAAAAGTTACTGGTGTATTCCAGGTGAGTAATTAAACTAAAGAGATATATCAGTTTCACCTGAGCTATTATATGAAAGTAATTCAATATTATATTGGTGTTCAGAGAAGAAAATGCATATTTATAATAAACACACTGCTGCAAATGAGTCAAAAGTGAAGAGGAACGAGAACAAACAAAAGACTTTAAAGTGAAATGCAAGCAATATAAACGGGAAAATGTGTAACATAATATATTCAAGAAAAGAAATCGATTATCTAATTTGCCACGCAAAAATGCATTCAAAATGGGAATAGCAAGGAGTTTGCTCAAATATGGAAATGGGAAGAGAGGCTTTAAATTAATTATAGATAACGTGATTGATTTGTCGTTTCTGTCATAAGTGTTGAATAATTTAATAATGTACACAATACTTAATATTGGAAATGTGTTAACAGTAGGGATAATTTGCAACGCATAAAATATACTGTGACCCATACCATACCTGACATCATATTACAAGATAGTGTAACTGGAAGCGAAATACAATTAGTCATCTTAATTATAATTATTGTCAACTGCGTTGTTTATGAGAAAATATATGCTATATTCTGACATTCAGAATCAAAAGTTATTCTCCGCTTAAGCGCTTGTTTTATTACCGACAATTTAAGTATTATACAAGTTTAGCAAGTTTAAAGTTTAGGGGTTCATGTGGCATATTGTCACTTTGGAAATCCTCATTTGTCCTCTTGAACCCATTGAACGTTCATACTAAAGCGCCAGTCATGCAACTAAAGTAGAACATCATCAATTATTCGGCCTGATGTTTTAAAACATTGAGTAGAAAAGGTATACGAGACCGCGCACCGTTCACTTCTAGTCGACGCTTTTTCGAAGAATATGTTAACATGTTAGGTTAAGGACTTATAGTCCTTTACGGAGTATGAGTACATCGTTATTGTTACATATTTTGGGTGGCTTTCTTAACTATTTTAACATATTTATCAACAGCATTACTACTACTCGCCACTTTTAACAACAAATCATATCAGCATATTGTAGCCTTCTACTCGTAAAATATCCCCAAATGTTGAATTTATACTCTTGATACACCCGATGACGGGGAACCCATGATTCCCCATTATAGAGTACTAATACGAAATACCAGTCTATGTATGCTCGTATTGTACTTTGATACTTCCAGCTCCTTCTACTCTCCTCAGTCCCGATTTGTTATCTGATGATCCGCACAACTATTTCCCTTAGACACGACATCTATCCAGGCCCCTACCGTGCAAAAACTAATAATATTTTCGCTTTTATTAGGCTCCATATCTTGAAAGAAGGTTCTATTTATAACCAGGTCTTGAATAGAGAAGAAGAAGAATGACGCGTGGGGAAATAAATGCAAAGCTGGAAGCAAAAAGCTGAGGGTGGAGACAGTATTATGCATAACATTTGGAAGGGCTGTTCACTCAGAGTCCTTCTTGACATAAGGACATACCAGCATTTTATGCATGTTAAAGTAAATGCTAAACAAACTTTACAATAGAATTATAGTAAAACCCTGCTAGTGGCACAATACAGTGAAGTATCTATTCGTGTGTTCTAAAGCAGCTTCTCCTCAATCAAATGCAGCTTGAAATAAGTGATAGTTTTGCTGCATTGCAAACAATTTGCTACTTCAAGACTTTATGGAGCTTTTGCAATCATCCAAGAATTGGGTAACTGGTGTATTTTTGTACCATAGTGTTGTGACCTGAGCTTCACCAAAATTAAAATATATCCCCAATTATACGATATATTTGCAATCTAAATAGGAGTATAGCTCTCAACAGATGTTTAACCAAAATGTAATCCTGGCGAAGCACTTAGCTTAGCAGAGTGTTTGTGCAATCAACTTTGTTGTCACTTTATCCTAACCTGCCATAAATCGTACGATGGTATCTGTATTCTGTACTAACATATTCATCACAGTATGCATAAAAGTTCTTTTATGTACCCATCGTCTCGTGTCAAGATATAATCAATTCCGAGACGGATTCAATCAGGAACAATCGGGATAAAAAATGACAGGATAACGCAGCTTGTAAAGGTTGTGGTATTTCAGAATATGCGACTGTCTGGGACTTTATCTGTTTTCCTTGTATAATTTATATAATTATAAAAGTTAAGTATTACATTGATTTGCATTATTTAAAGGTTTCTAGAAAAGTCCGAGCCAAATGAGCAAACTCTACATTAAAATGTTAAAAGATACGTAAATCATATCCTGTGGCTTTTATTACTATATGGTATAAGAAAAGTAAATAATATATTGGTTTTCATTATATTAAAGTTTAAAGAAGAGTGTACGTAAGCAAAAAAACTTATTCAAATGTTAATAGTAACGTAGACTGCATAATCTTGGCAATTTGATATTCATATATACGTGAGATTTGAACAGTCAGATATAAATAAAACAAAATCACATATAAATATTGAAAATCTCACCGTGCTCAATATATTTGCAGACAAAACTTTTCCGATCAGAAAACTTTTCACGCAACTTTTCTTCATTCGAGTTTGATCAAAGTCACTTTTTGCCTCGCACTCGTTATTATATTGTCATGTCAGATTAAAGCTCTTTGATATTCTTGGGACTTCACAGCGGAGTACAGAGAGTATTTTATAGGCAATAATTTTGCAACACTTTTGACGTCTCCTATCAATATGGCCAATCAGTCCTTTGAATAGATTGTGATTGCATATTCAAAGATCCTGTATTACAGAATCTCTTTTTAGTTAAGTACCTATGACATAGCCATAGATATAAACACATTGTTCTAATGTACCAATAGTTCTGTGGATGAGAGTTTTCAAAGATGTCTTTGGAGGAGTATGCTACTCAGCCACTATAGATGTTACCACTCTTCTTCTTCTCATCTTCTTCCTCTTCCTCTTCTTCCTCCTCCACCTCTTTAACCTCTACAGGCCTCACAAAAGGCTCCTTCAGCTCAAAGAAGAGCAGATACGCCTCGTACGAGATGACCGAACTGCTGCTCGCCACGCTCACCGACCTGTCATTGTACAGATGCCACTTGTCTCGGCGGGCCGGGTCTGGGTGACGGCAGTATGCGGTGTAGTGTCCGCCGTGGAGGGTGCCGGG